>CM076581.1:532553890-532688435 GCA_034641835.2 Pinus albicaulis | reverse complement strand
GGATGAATGGATGGGGATAATGAGAAAGTGGTTGAAAAGCTACTTGCAGATCTATGACACGTGGCAGGAGGAAGCATGGTTGCAGTAGTTGCTCTTGGGTGAGTATGGTTACCACCCTACATTTCACATTTGTATGATCCATGCCTTGCATATTACTGTGTGATGCAATAGCAGGAGGCATTAGGGGAATTTTGAGGTCTAAAATGGGCCTCCTAAGGAAAATGTACAATCAAAATTCACTTTATGAAAACCAATCACATTTTATGGTATGACATCATCCCTAATGGTTGAGGTGGCATTGCTCAAGTTAAAGGTACTTATTTGTCACATTCTCAATGGTGGATAAAAACTCATGGTTAACCATGGTAGTGCTCTAAGTACTTTTAAAGCCATAAAGTAAAATACTCATAATAAATGTCATTTCACACTTTTTGAATAAAATAATATTATTGTCATTTCATATTTCTTGAAAGAAACAATGCATATCCCTATACATTTATTATATTATGTTATATTATATTATTTTTATATAGTATATTAATTACATATTATTATACAATTTAAATAATATAAATTTTAATTAATAGCATATAATATAATTAAGAATTATAAATTTATATTTATATTTTTTTTAAAGTTATTTAAGTACAAATGACAAATGCATTAGTTGTTCAATGATAATGACTTTTTCTTAAAAAAATCATTCTTATTTATAGTCACATCAATACAATTTTTTTATTAATTTTATTATGGTACAAATTTTGAATTGAATTTAAATATGGTTAAATGGATTGTGGTGCAAAAAGTTAATTTCAAATTCATACATATTATTTTATTGGTTTAGCTATTATTTTATTATTTCCTTAGGAGGCTGATTTTAGACCTCAAAATTCCCCTAATGCATGGTTGTGTTGGTTACTTTTGAGAGATTTTGGCCATCACATGACATATCACATGTTAATGGGTGTGTTATTGTTTGGGACTTTGCATGACACTCATATGATGTGGTAGCTGGAAGCCTGGTTATGTTGGTCTGGTGTGACATTCTACATGTCAACCAGTATATCATTGCTTCATGCTTTGCATTATGATGATGTGGGGTGGAAGCAAGAGTCCTTGTTGCTCTGGCTACTATTGTGAGAATAGGGATTGAAATTCTCCCATACCGTGCATGATAATTATGTGGGATGGCAAGAGGAGGCCTTGTTTTTGTGGCTTCTGTTAAGAGATTATGGCCCCCATACTTGGTATGATGATGAGGTGGAATGGCAGCAAGAGGCATTGCTTCAATGGTTTCTATTGGGAGAGTATGGTTCGAAATTTCACATTTCAACCCATATGCCTCTATTTCCTATTTTGTACAGTGTTGATATGATGCTTAGAGCAAGAAAGGCCAACATGGAAAATGATTGGAGCTTGGAGAGACACAACCTATTCCATATAGCATGGGTTGGAGAGATAGTTTATGAGTTGGGACTTTCGACTTGGGGAAGGAACCAATACACTTCATGTATCTCATGTAGAGAAGAATATCTTGGACAATGGATGGTTGCCACTTGGGGACTCATTGATGAGAAGAAGCATCTAGCTACACAACTAGAGGCCATTCTAGACATTCTAGAGAGGCAGCTATGGAGCTGGGCATTTGTAATACATTTGAGTAGATGGGGAAACCTTCCATATGAGGATGCCACTTGGGAGGGAGATGGACTTCTGTAGCATCTAATTTGCAGTTTCTTGAGGACAAGCAACATTTTTATGGGGAGGAATGTAATATTCCAAAATTTCCCTCAACTAATTGGAATATTAGAGTTCTTACATTTCCTATTTAGTTAAGTAAATAAAAGCGTGGAGGGACCCTTCAACCCTTTAGATGAATAAAATCCACTTATGTTGTGTGAATGTGGGTTAGTTAGGTAGTGGATTAGCATTATGGAGTAGTGGAGAAGCTTATTGATGAAGGGAGGGTGGAGATCATAGAGAAATAATCAGAAATATGATGAAGATAGTGGAGGAATAAAATTAATATCATGGAGAAATAATGATGAAGTGACGGAGGAAAAGGTGCATTAAATGCACACATGATGGAGGGAGTGGAGAGTAATTGCAAAGATGATGGAGATCATGAAGGACAATGTAGTATTTATGGAGGCTAGTGGCCACATGTGCTACACAGTAATGAGGTGGGCTAAGGCTAGGGAAGACTCACAAGCATAAAAGGAAGGTGAGGGCAGCCATAGAAGTAATTCTGGATTTTGATATTGTATTTCCATTTACGAAATTTGTTTGCATGCTTCAGTTTTTCAACTAAGTCTGATGTGCTATTTAACACATGAGTGTCTTCGAGCGAAGATCCCACCCTTATCCATGGGGGACTTCGAGTGCCTACTCTGGAAAGGTTTCCTTGAGAATCCATTCATCCTTCGACAACTGTGCCACATTCATCCTCTCTCTTCAGCACATATAGCTTCAGGAATTACGCATTCTTGCCTTGGGGCTTGAGAGGAGGAAGGTATTTCTTAGTATTTCAGTTGGGAAACTTGTGGAGGGATCAACCCTTAATATTGTTCATCCATTTCAGTCTTCCAAGAGAAAAATTGCTACATCTGGCATCAGGGCATCATTTTACTCTATGCAGCATCAGTTCCTGTAGGAATTACACATTCCATCAGTGTAGTTTCAGAGGAAGAAGGAAGTTCCAAATATTTCAGCTTGGAATTCTGTGAGGGATAATCCCCTCACTTTTGTGAGATCATTTCTATCCGCTGTGAGCAGTATTGAATTATCTAGCAGAAGGCTACAACTTCAGCCCTCTTGATAGTGCAGTCGCTTCCAGCAGTTGTGTAGTACATCAACTGCAACTTGATAGGAGGAGCTAGAACTCAAGCTTCTAGCTTGATAATCAGGAGAAGGGGCCAACCCTTCAATCATTGAGCCAATTGAATGTTACTGCAACTATTTTATCTTTCATTTCATGCCATAGATTTTCATACCCAACAGTTATGTATTGTAAGCCCTATGAGGGTGATTTCCGAGGTGAGCCAATCCGGAAATCCTTTATGGGTTATTCTGGGTTTTCATCATAGAGTCCAGATTCCATATCCTGACATTTTTCGAGCTCCGAAACAACCTTATCTATGCACCCATTTTCAACTAGAAATTATATTTCCATCATTTCCAATAGGGGCAACACATTAGGGTCTCCAATAGAGTAATGGTTACATAGTGTTCTCAGTGACAGGACTTGAGGATCACTCTAGCCATCTCTATCGGCTTGAGTGTTGCTATTTTATAGCACTGTTGTACTTGTATTCCACCTCCTAATTAATAAAATGACTCATTTGTTCTGTCTATTTTTATGGTGTTTACAGTTTATTTCTATATTGTTGTAGTTTTTCAGTTATTTTGTTTTGTATTACTGTCTTTTCTTATTTTTCGATATTACACTTTTGCTAAACTTAGTCCCTGGTGAGCCGCTTTCCTTGGTGAAGGAGTTAACATGCTTTGACAATTCGATATAGTTGGATCCTCTACTAGCGGGTGTTCTTGATCTATGTGTCCATGATCTGATTAGTTGTGGATTGTTCCATGCAATATGGGTTTGAATCTATTGGTGTGACTTGTTCTACCATGTCATATGTGTCCAGTTGAGGTAGAAAGCAGTGCTGAAGGCAATCTACATTAAACACTACGTTCAAACCAAGGAATGGTGGAATAATGAGCTCAAAGGCATTTTCCTCTACATCCTTGGTGATGGCGTATGGCTCGTATCAAAGTGGGAAACGCTTGGGGTGGGGTCCAGCAAGGATCTCCTTCTACAAATGTAGCCACACTTTGTCACCCACCTAGAAGTTGTGTGGCACCCGATGTTGATCATGTCACTGCTTGTACTTAGTATTGGCTCTGTCCAATATGTCATGAACCTATTTTCGGATGTTCTGAATGCGCTTATTGAAGTTTTTCATCTTGTCATCTTCAAAATATACATGATTCGAATGAGCACCAGTAGTTGCAAATGGCATGGCTATGTCAATGGGACATAGTGGCTAGACACCCAAGCCCACTTGAAAGGGGCTGTAGCCGGTTGAGCTGTGGAGAGCCCGGTTATAGCTGTGTTGTATATAGGGGAGGTTATCATCCCATGTGCATTTATTCTTTGAGTTGTACATTTGTAGACTGTGTAGGATCACCCTATTCATGACCTTTGTCTGGCCATCCGTTTGGGGATGGAAAGTTGTGGAATTGGTGAGATTGGTGTCTAGCATTGACCAGAGGCTAGAGAAAAATGTACTGAGGAACCTGATGTCCTATTCTATGATGATAGACTATGGGATCCCAAAGTGTACCCACACTCATTCAAAGAATCATTTAGCAGTGTCTTCTGCTATGATATTCTTCTTGCATGCCGCCATTATGGCCGTGTTCGAGAATCTTTTGATGATCATGAAAGCACAATCATTTCCATTCTTAGTAGAAGGAAGGCCTGACATGTAATCCATGGAGATGGATTCCCAAGGTAGAATAAGGGTAGGTAATGGAGTATAGAGACATTGCTTCTTGATGGTTGGTTTTGAAAGGGCACAGCTATTATAGGATCTGATTCACTTCTTGACATCTTGTTAAAGGTTTGGTCAATAGAAATAATTCTGTAGTATTTCCACTGTTTCCTTGACCTAGAAATACCTAGTGACATGAATGTAGTGTGCTTCCTAAATCATCTTGGCACACTCACTTGATGGAACACAAAGGTGTCCCAGATGACATAGCAGTGCATCATGGAGGTGAAAATTTGGAACTTGCTTACCCTCCAAGAGTGTCTTGTATGTGCGACCGAAATTTGGATTGATCTTGTAGAGAAGTGACCAATCAGAATTCTTGTGCCCACAAGAGTTGAGCACGGTGGTTAGTGCCACGATCGGTGATCGGTTGAGGTAGTCTGAAACATTATTGGTGTTTCCATTCTTATACTTGAACTTCAAATGAAACTGTTGCAAATATGTGGATGACTTCTCATGTTTATCGTTCTGCAACTTACCTTGTGTTTTATGAACTGCAGGGGTCGGTGGTCTATGTGGATGACCATTTCATTCCCAAAAATGTAATTCTTCCATTGTCGGCAAGCCTGCATAATGGAATAAATCTCTTTTTCATAAGTGGGATACTTCAGGACTGTGTCAGACAATGTCTCACTTTGATATGGCAATGGATGCCCGTGTTGAGTCAGAGCTACCCTAATAGCATAGTCAGAGGCATATGTCTCGATCACAAATGGTTATTGCAAGTTAGGTAATGTGAGAACTGGGGTGGAGGAGAAGCAATGTTTCAACTCTATGAACAACTTCTGTTGAGATTCACACCAAAATAAATTTTCTTTCTATCCTCCCTTGGTGACTTGACTTAAGGGTCAAGTGATATGAGAGAATCCCAACATGAACCAGTGGTAGAAATTAGAAAGATCTATAAATCTGCAGAGCTCTGTTAGAGTGGTTTGGGCTAGCCAATCCTAAATGGCTTAGATCTTGGTTGGATCTACATGCACCCCCCGCTTATCAATAATTTATCCTAGATACTGAACTTGGGTCATGCGAAAAGTTCACTTCTCCAAATTGGCACACAACTTGTGTTGCCACAGTGTTTGGAGGACCTATCAGATGTGGTGGAGGTGCTCCTCCCAAGTCTAGCTGAAGATCAGGATGTCATCCTATTACAATACTACAAATGAGCTGGTGAATGGCTGTAATATCTTTTCCATCAGCCTCCTGAAGGTTGCGTGAGTATTTTTCAACCTGAAAGGCATGACCAACCATTCGAAAATGCCCTCCTTGGATTTTACGGCAGTCATCCACCACAGGGGCTTCATTAAGGGAACAATACCATACCACGTGCATTCATATTTGGGGATATATATTTAGGAAAAAATGACATAATATATTGATCATATATTAGGGGGTAAAGGGTTTTTAAATTGGAATGTATAAAAATTGGAGCTCAAATTTAATGAAAAAATATAAATAGATATAAAAAATGTTAATGAAAAAATTGATACCTACAATATTTAGTGAAAGTAGGGGTTTTTTTAATTTGGAAGGTGTATTTGGTTTGTATTGGTAGGGGGTTAAATAATGTGAATTTTAGAGGTATTTTCCAATATGCAGTCAAATTATGGGTATTTTTTATCATGCCATGAATGCACGTGATATTTCAAAGTTTCATTTAGTGAAGCCCCCATTTCGTCCACACATCAGAGGGTTCGATTGGTACCTGGTGATACCCATACTTCAAGTCGATCTTGTTGAAACATTTTTCCCCCTTGAGTTGGTCAAGAAGGTCATCAAGCCATGGGATTAGGTACATATTCTGGATAGTTATCTTGTTCAACGTATGATAGCCAATACAAAGTATCCAAGTCCCATCCTTATTCTACATCAACATGATCGGGCTCGCATAGGGCAACGAACTTGGTTGGATGTGACCTTTCTGCAGCTGCTCCTAAATCTGCCTCTTGATTTCATCGTTCTCAAAAAAAGAGTGCCAATAGATTGGTCCATTGGGCAGTGACACACCTCGGGTCAGATCGATGGGGTGATTTACCTGAAAGTGAAGAGGCACCCCTGCAAGTGAGGTGAAGATGTCCACGTACTCCTCCATGACCTTGTCAAATTTTTGTGGTCGTGTGGAGGAGCCCTATCTGGAGGTCGTGGCCAGAATATTTTTCTTGCCCTGAGGGTGGATGTTACACATTATTTTGTCACCATGACATTTTACTATCTATATGGGTTCATCAATACCTATATAATTCTCCCTTAGAAGTCTACAACCCTAAAGTTCCTAAACCAAGTCCTGAATTTGGATAAAAGCTTGTAAAAATCATAAAAACACTTGTACCACACTTTTCCTTAGCCTCTTCACCCAATAATTGTTGTCGATCCTTTTGTAAATGGGGCATTGACTTCATTACATGTAACCCTGACTCGGCCGGGGGGCATGGGTATATTATCCTCGCAGTAGATTATTTTACCAAATGGGTCGAGGTGATGCCTACATTTGCGGAAAATGGAAAAACTGTAGCTACTTTTGTATTCAATCACATGATTTCTCGATTTGGTGTACCCCAAGCTATCATTACTGATAATGGGAGCCATTTTCAAAACATTATGATGACCGAAATTTCTGACCAACTTGGCCTACACCACGATAGTTCTACACCATATTACCCGCAGGCTAATGGTCAGGTTGAAGCTATAAATAAAGTTTTAACCACCATGATCAAACGGATTATTCGAATTCATAAATCGAATTGGCATACCATGCTTTTTTTAGCACTTTGGGCATACTGAACCTCAGCAAAAACTACAATAGGTTTCACTCCTTTTCAATTGTTTTACAGTTTAGAAGCTGTGTTACCAATTGAATGTGAGATACCATCACTCAAATTAGCCATAGAGTTACTACCAGCTACCTCTGAAGAGGAAAAACGCTTTTTATACTTAGCTCAATTAGATGAGACTCGATGCACCACTGCATTAGCTATCAAGGCTCATAAAAAATGAATGAAAGCTCAGTATGATAGGAGTGTTACACCTCGTGTTTTTTCATAGGGTGACCTAGTATTGGCATCAATGTTGCATGAAGTGATTTAAGCGGGGACGCGGAAGCGTCATTTCCAAAAAATCTAGGAAGCGAAGCGTCTCGGAAGCGTCTACTATATATATATTTTTTTATTTTTATTTTTTTGCATTTATATTAAAAAAATATCCAAAATACCAAATTAATTCTAGAAGATATGGAAGCATGCATATTTGTACATAAATCAAAATAGATACGTCATCCATTGTACATTAATGATTAATTTTTGAGCATCAACCATTTAGATGCATCAACCATCTATAATCTAGATTTTTCTCCTCTTGTCTAGCCTTTGCCTCTACCTCGATTATCTAGGGACATTAGTCAAAATTGCCCAATTTTGATCAAACCCTAATGCAAGCCTTAAAATATGGTAGAAAGAACTTAACATGCTTGATCGATTATTTTGACTTGATTGAAATGTAATTTTTTGCTAACGACATGACAAAGGAGTTAAACAATTAACACCACCAACACTAGGGTACATATAGGGCTTGGTGCACTTGATTAAATGCTAATCACATACCCTCATACATGATATAATCTAATGACATGCCACCATGCCATTGATCCTGAATTCCTGAAATCTGTTAAGTCTGCTGAATTTTGAATAGGATATGAAATTCTATTTTCTCCATATGAAGTCCGATCAGGCTGGAACCACTCTCAAACATCCCGAGTCATTTCATGGTAATGTTAAAAATTTAAGTAAAAGGATGAAAATGAAAAATAAATGAGAATGTCACTTTTACTTTAAGAATTTAACATTACCATGAGCGAGCATCTAAGAAACATCTGAGGAGGTAAAAGAGAGCTTATATTTTTTTCATCATATCCCTAACTCAGCACTAACTCACCTACTAACCCAACCAAAGACAAAAATAAAATAAAATAAAAATCGTTTTTCTAACCTACATTAGTCGGATCCGTACGGCACTGTACGGAACCGCTGGCGATCCGTACGGATCCGTACTGCGATCCGTCATACGGATCCGCTGTAAGGAATCGCGGATCCGAGTGTACGGATCCGAAAAACCAGGAACCGCAAATTTTTTTGGGATCCGCGTTTCTGAAAATCGGAATCGCGGTTCCGAGTACGGATCCCGTACGGTTCCGTACGGGACGCGGATCGGGCCTTGGAGCTGGGGGGGGGACGTTTCTCACAACATTGATTGGCATACGGCCAAGCTAATGATAAAATAGGAGCTGGGAAATTTGAACCCATGTGGCACGGTCCTTATATTGTCAAGCGAGTGCTTGAAAAAGGGGCCTATGAATTAACTGATTATGACAGGGTCTCTTTAAACAAACCCAGAAATGGACTTTATCTGAAGATATATTCTTCTTAAATCTTGTGTGGAGATCTTATTTGTATATTAGTTCTTTTCGTAGCTAGTGTGCCTTAGATTAGAAGAGTGTGTCTAGTTTAAGTTTGTTTTTATCCCTGCTTACCTAGATTACTCTTGATATTGCATATGTTGACATCCCTTCAAACATATATTGGTTTTGCTGATGGTGCTTGTTGTAGTACACATAACATTTCTTTCGCAACCTATGTTATTTATTCACCCACTGATGATTTAATATCTATGCATGGGGTAAGCCTCGATCAAACAACGAATAATATTGCAGAATATAGTGCAGTGATTGAGTTATTATCTGAATCCATTTCAGTTTGAATTCGACGTTTGATCATTAGGTTAGATTCTGAACTCATTGTATTGCATTTAAATCGAGTATACACAATTAAAAATCCAGTATTATTGAGATTATTTTTGAAGGTACGTCTCTTGGAACGAGAGTTTGATTACATTGAATATCAACATATTCTGAGAAATTTAAGCACATTGGCTAATGCATTAGCTACTAGTGTTGTAAACATAAATTGGCAACATTAAAGTAGTAAATCAAAGCAACATTTGATAAACATGTTGAACAGATAGCCGGAAATAGTAGTAATATCATAGAGTAGAGTAATGTTTTCAAAAAATATTACATCATCCTCGATTATAGGTTTAAAACACCTTATAATCAGCAAAAATAGTGATACAAAAAACCAAAATGTCATATTCCGCACAATCATCCATTGTCCATGGTGGTGATCATGATAGTACACGACAACTCATGCTACTCTATTCAGGAATCTCTTGAACTAACCAAGAACTCCAATAACATGTCTATGAATATGGAGAGGGACATCATCTATCGAAGTCTTCTAGATATCCAAGGTCAACTGCTCTAGGTTGCGTTCTAGATCAATAAGAATCTCAGCTGCCTATTCCTGTGGTGTTGCAACGACTCTCTTTGCTTCTTGTCTAAGTGACGGAGCGTGGCTGGCTTGTGTGGACCAACATCTTCATTTTAAAATTTTTTGTCATCAGTATTGGATGATTTAAACAAAAATAAATAAAAATTAGAATTTAGAAGATGTCAAAATGATTCTTACCTGAGTCATCCCACTGTGTTCCCCGAGGAAGGGACATCTCTCAATCACCACGGAAGTCTATCCCGGCATATGGGAAATCTTCTATGGTGAAGATTAATTTGGTTCTCCAACCAATGGAAATAAGCTGGTGTGAAACGAACAATCTCACCGCCCTCGCTATGACGGGCCATAAATGCAACCCATCGGACCATCCGAGGCTCCTTGACTCTACCATGATCAACTGAGATAAGCTACGGGGAAAGTGAAGGAATTTTTTCCATAGAAAATGTGACAACAATAGGTCCATACCCAAATTTTTTCAACTTTGAGATATTTTCCCTGGTAAATTGACCTTTTACGTTGGCTAATACTGCCTCACACCAATTGAAAATAGTGCCTCTAAAACAATCAACAACAGTCCGCATTTGGGATCTAGTAGCAACGTGTGCAGCTCCGCTCCCACACAACCGGGTTACAGTAAACACAACCACTTTGAGTTTAGGACGGATGATTGTTTTTATATCAATGCGTTTATCTTTGGGATCTGCTTCCTCATTGAAAAACTCTTGCTGAAGGCTAGTGACAGATTGGCCACTTGCCCTAGCCCCAAACAAAGAGATTGGTTCACCTCTTTGATAAACCAGTAAAAAAAAATATATCTTCCAGCTCGATTTCGAGTCGGTGATCTCCAACTATGAAGCACTGTTCCTGGACATCCCATTTGTTTACTAGCCAGGTGAGTAAGTCTACTTGGGCCCTCATACCTTGAATAGCCTAGAGTTTATACAAACCACATTCCCTCAACACACGCAATGTGGGCGCATGTACCATTGCAGCCTCATCAACCTCTTCATGTTCACGTTCCCTCCACTCAAGCATTGAAGATATTCTGCAATGGAAAAATTGGAAGATTAGAAACAATTTGAGTGAAAAAATTTGGTTTATTTTGGGAGAATAAATCATTTTATCTTCTTCACGGTGCCTCCACACATTTTGCGTAGAAACAGTGCAAGTATCCGCACGCGTCCTATACAAAAATTGCAGGACCATGACAATTTTCTCTTTGAAAAATTGTCGGGGTCCGCAGGTGTCATGTGTATTACTTGCGGACCCCTGTGAGTGAAATTTTGAACATATTTTTCTCCTAAAAATGAATTTAAGAACTAAATTAAGAAAGTGAACAGACAAAAATGAAGGCGAGGATGATGTGGATTACCTGGAGTTGACGATTTTTCAATTCTGACGGTCGAATTTTCCGTAATCTCCTCTGGAACGTTTTTTACCAAAAGCTCTCAACTTTCACTCTGGAATCAAATGGTAAAAATGATTTAGAAAAACTCCTTTTTATAAGATTTTTTAAATAAATGAAATATAATTTTGTTTATTTTCCACTTTGAAAAGTTGTTTTCCGAATTATTTTTATTAATCATAAACATGTATGTTTAATTTTTGGGTTTTTTGTGCAGAATACAGGATTTTTTGGGTAAAATGATCATTTTTGACAGAGTATAATTTTTATCACTTTTTAGAACTCGGTAAAAATTATGAAAAAGAGAAACTTATGAGCACATTTTTATCCCATTTTCGAACTCGTTAAACTTATGAAAATGAGAAAACCATGAGTACATTTTTATCCCTTTTTCAAACTTGTTAAAACTTACGAAAAAAAGAAAACCATGAGTACATTTTTATCCCTTTTTCGAACTCGTTAAAACTTACGAAAAAGTGAAATATTGAGTTCTCTTGTTAGCCCTTTTCAAACTCTCTAAACATGAAAATATTGCCGAGTACATGACTATTCGAACTCGTTAAAGGAAATGAACAGTCGTCCTTTCAGTATAAGTTTACCCCTTTGTCGGACTGAAATGGACTATTTACGAAAAAGGTATACGTTGACTTATCATGGTCAATAGAGTTCTCTCCTATATTATTTTATCCTTTTTTGGGCTTGAGACACTAAATTTACGAAAAATTACACCCACGGAGTTTCCTTAAGTTTTTCTTCTCACTCCCTAAAATTGAAAAACAACGAGTTTCTCGTATATACTGGACTTGTTAAAATTTAACAGTAAAGGACCTATAAATTATAAACAAGAATGAAACACTCCTTCTTAGGGTTTGATTTTATACTAAGTTGGACCCATCTGAAGGATGAGATTATATAACAAGCAAATGTCATCCTCCTCAAGCTTGTCAAAAATAAAGAGGTACTTGCAAGAAATGGTGGGGAGGGAAGAGAGAAAATGGATCCAGTTGTTAAACTTTGTTTAAAAGCAGTATACCACTCTTGACCATGACACTTTTTGTCATGGGTTGAGAAAATCCTTTGCCTATAAGTTAATCAAACCATATTGAAAGTATTTAGCCAGTTTCTGGGTATTAGCTTTAGGTCAATTGTTAGCAAACCATTTGCAGTGTCGTTATGTGTTCAAGAGGACAGTTCAAATAAACCATTCATTACAAACATTTGTCTCCATTCGCGTTGACCATCCCTGAGTCATTCCTTGAAAAATATTTCTAAAAAAATTGATCTAATGGTTTCGTGTCGTGGGCTTTCCTATGACGGGTCACTTTCTATCGACGACAACTCATCATCTAGGAAGGTGATCTAGAATCTTTCAGTACCTTGAAATCTGCATACCCTAATGGCAGATTTCTTGCCTTCGATGATAGGTTACATCATTGACCTTCGATCGAATGATTATATGAAGTGTTCGCCTTCAAATCATTTATTCACACTTCATGGATTGTACTGAGTACTTTGAGAGCCATTGTCATTATTGGTGGTTTCTCTCACACTTGTTAACATTTCACATCATTGACTGGTAATCAAGTGGTTTCTACCATGTTCGACTTCGACACAATAAATCGCATGGACAGAATCATACTATTTTGGGAAGCAGAAATCAAGACCCTAGATCTAGTTTCCACCATCCAGGCTACGAGGAGTTTTATTGTTCATTATGTAGTAGACAATTCATGACAGATGGCTACATCCATACTGTGTCTACTATTGATGTAATATTAGAATCATTTTTATATCAGAACATTTTAGTTAAGTTTTGATTTAGTTAGTTTTTTCTCTAAGTATGGGAATGCCTACCTCAGTGAATATATATATATATATATATATATATATATATATATCTTTGCATTGAATGCTTTTATAGGGTCCAACCAGTGTCCACAAGCTAATCCTCGGAATGATAAAGCACTTCACTCTTCGATTCATCTCAGACTTTGCGCTTTAGGGGGAAATTTGTTACACATTATTTTGTCACCATGACATTTTACTGTCTATATGGGTTCATCAATACCTATATAATGCTCCCTTAGAAGTCTACAACCCTAAATTTCCTAAACCAAGTCCTGAATTTTGAGAAAAGCTTGTCACAAATCATAAAAACACTTGTACCGCACTTTTCCTTAGCCCTACTTGCGGCATCACATCCTTTTGCTATAAAAACTGTGGAGCTGACCGCACGTTTTCTTCATTAAAAGTGCGGACCCCTGTAAAAGGTAAATTGAAGGAAAAATTAAATTCTAGAAGCCCAGCTGGTCGAATATTCTCCCAGCTAGAATCTTCTAGAAGGCGTTATCCAGTCGAAGCCTTACTCCCTCCATTTATCATGAACATTCATTCCTTCATAAAAGGAGCCTATTCCTTGGTCTTTGGAACTTAATCCCTTGATAAGAGGACTCTATCCCTTCCATTTTGGAGCTGTAACCACTTTCCTTCTCCTATAAATTGAAGGTTTGGTTCAGTCTCAAGGGTACATGCTCATATATGAAAAAATTCTCTATTCGTTTTGTATACACTTTGTAGTTGCTTTGTACTTGGTAGCTATGATAGAGAAGGGAATTGCTGAAGAAACATACTCTTTTTCTAGCTGCGATAATGATTACATACTCCTAGTTAGGCTGGTTCAAATAGTGGAAGGGCTTGTCAGACCAAAGGAAAAAACTTGTTCTGGACCCCCAGAAGGACCTGTATGACATCAAGGCGAATGCGGTTGTAAGAATCCTTCTTTTATTTAAAGATAATAAAATTGGATCTTGTTTTCTCAATAATTTGTTTATGTGTTTACTTGGATGACTTATTTCTTAAATTCCTTGATCACTAAGATAGATTTGTGATTTGTGAATTAGTATATGTTGCAAGTGATTTTGATTCTCTTCCATGTTTTTGTTTGCAGATCTTGAGAAGTGACTGCTTGGAGCGACGAGAAAGAAGAATTCAACTAGCATTGGATCACAGGTAGGTCCTTTTTCATCATAGAAAATTATAAATTACATATAATCTAGAGAAAGTAGTTTACATTTGTCTTGTTTGTTTCTAGCTATCCTTGTGATACTAGGGAGATCTTTCTTGTCCGCAAGAATGATTTATCCGCCCAATAGTGGATCATCAGGAAAAAAAAATTCCCGGTTTTGGAAATGGGCTTACTGCATTTTTTTGCAAGAACCAAAAAGATGGAGGCAGGTGGCGCTACCTCCGTTATCTTGTACAAATTATTTCCCAAAGTAACAATAAAACCACAAGGTTGGGACTCATACAAAACATTTCCCTTCCATAAGTATGGTTCGGATAATAATACATCACAAACATCAAGAGGAGCAATGTCACATAATACCTCATCCATGAAGGGCTTGATGGCATAGGGAAGGCGACATTCTTGGCTGACGCAGAGATCCCATCCTTGGTGAAGTCACCTGATGGTGGACAGTTGTGGTTGTTATGTGGTTTGAAAGCCCAACTGCTTCACGACCTCTACTAAAATGAGGTTCTTTTGTCTCTTGTTGTCGATAATGAGTTACTACGGGGAACCCTTTACCCAAATATGGGAATCGAAGAGGTTCTCCCCCTCCTATAGATATTTCGGTTCCTCATTATGGATCTTTGTGATGGAAACGATGGAGTTGGGCTCTACATTGACAATATGCTTCCCTTTTTTAGTCCCCTTGTGAGGTTCTGATTCATATTCAGAGCATGCATCTCATTTATAAGCCTTTAACTCGTCCACCAATGACTTCTTGGCCCAACACTCACTTCTAGTGTGAGTGGACCTCTTATGGAACTCACACTACTTTTCCATGTCCTTCATTGGCATCGTGATGTTGTTATTTTCTTGTGGCTTTGGCGGGTTATCCCTGGGATGCCCTCCCTTGGATTTTTCCTTTGTTCTACGGTTTGGGTTCACCTTTCCCTTGCTTCTGATTCACAAATCCAAAGTCTCTCTTCTTTTGTTTGAACTTCTGCTCAATCTTGGCAGCATACGGGTATGTTGTACCAAGCGAGGAGATGTCGAGGAACTCCATTTCCTCCTTAATGTATATGTGTAGACAACTACAGTTACTTAGCACCAAATATTTCTTTGAATCTTTGATACCCAATTTTTTACATAGGGTATGGAACAAATTCATCATCTCATGCACTTCTTGATCCCTTTGCTACCACAACGTAGTCTATTGTATGTACTTGTCATCATAGCTCCCAACGGGATAATATTGTTCCTTGATGGCATATTAGAAAGAATCCAAAGTGGGTTTGGTTAAAAATAGAGAGGTCTCCTACTCGTCCTTTTTATTACAGTAGGTTTCCCATTGGTCCTTGACATGGTAGGCAGATTTGAGGAGTGAAAAATTAATATTTTCCCGGTTGGAAAAGTCATGAACTGAGAAATACCCTTCTAATATATTAAACCATCTATCTATGATGTCTGCATCTATTTGGCCATAAAATATGGGAATTTAAAAGTTTACTTGTACATTAAAAGGTTTTGCGCCTCTAGAGTGGTTGTTTGATGCAGATGCGCTGCCAGTGGCAAATCGTTGAAGGATATGGGCAAAGTTATCCATCATCGTGTTCCTTTGTTTCTTGAGAGCCTACTCGATCAATATTTTGATAGGATCTCCTACCCACCCATATTTCTTTACATCCACCAAGGGTGGTTTTCAGGGATTGCGAGGCTGATCTTGCAAAGGTTCAACCAAATCGAGTCCTAACTCCTTATACCCTGACCTCATTGGGGACATGCAAAGAAGGATCGAGAAAGAGAAGACTGTTTTGATACCATTGATCTAGACTTATGTAGGAATGCAATAAAATATATAAATACACATAAACACAGAGATTCTTCAGAAATTAGACTTCATTTCATTAATATTACATAACTAAAATATTCTTACAGACAGAATGGAAATAAACTAGCTAGGGCGTTGGCAGCTTATCTCTGAGAAGAGATGTGGTGGCTAGAGGCCTCTGAATTGTGTTACAATGAGGATAAAAGGCCTATTTATTATTGATAAATAATGGAAAACCTAAACATCCAAAATCCTAACCCTAGGAGATGAAACACCAAACTATGGGCCCCGTTGGGGTAAATTAGTACGTCAATTTTCCGTGGTCATAACTTTGGCATACGATATTTTTTTTATGCACATGATACCTAGTTAGAAATATCTATCTAAGGAATACAAATATTGATAAATAATGTGGAGGTAAAGAATCACACTTTTCAGAGGTGATTTTCCAAAAAAACGTTGTTTAGGGCCTCAAAACGGCTCCGGAAGTTCAAGACCCAAAAAACTACCAAAAATAGTAAATTGTGCTACAATTAAGGAAACTGAAAAAATCAAAGAAACAATGGTGGGGGTCCAATTGGAATAGGCGGGTGTCCACCAATAGCCACCTGGATCAGGTTCGGCCTTGTAATGTTAGAGAAGTCCATCATTGTTTTATGTTTTAATGAGTCCAACAAAGGTAAAACTCAACATCTTTTTCATGTTAGAGAGTTTGAAAAAGAGGCAAAAAAGAAAACTCCAGATGTTCCTTTTCAAGGTAGTCTATCGAGTCTAAAAAGGCAGAAAACAATACTCAAGAGAACCTCTTAGTCATGTTCGACTAAGGTATTCATTTTTTGTAAGTATTCTACCTTAGTCCGTAAAAGGTTTAAACTTATACTTAGTAGACGTCTTTTCATTTAATTTAATGAGATCAAAAATACAAGTTATCAACAATCTTTTCATTTTTTGGGAGTCTGAAAAGAGCTAAAAGAGGACTCCCCCTAGAGGAACGAGTGGTATAAAGGGTAGCAACTTGTTCCAGTCATGATGAAACTTCCCAAAACTTGTAAAGGTCAAGAGGTTTACCAATAATACCACTCATTGCAATGGTTCCTCAAGTAAAGGGTAAAAACCAGGTGAAATTGTATGATTTTCCAAGAAGATGGTGAAGATGGAATGAGAAAACCAAGCTCATCTGGAAAATATAGGATGATGAAATGGAAATCACATGGGATAACATGAGAATGGCTTCATTTTCTCACAAGCTTAAAGCATGAGAAAAACTATGCTTGGAATTGGTTTCATTTTTACACAAGCTTGAAACAGAGGAAAACTATGCTTGAATATATTGTTTTGCATGCCCCTAGCATAATGACTCAGTTCTAGGTACATGCACCCCAAGCTTCATTTCATTCACCTAAGTAGACTAGTGATTACTAACAGGTGGATGGAATGAAGGTTCATTTACGAGATAAAGTGAAAGAATCTACTGGGAATTTATGAGATATTATCAAAGACACGAATTGGAAGGGGATCTGTTTCATTTTTTAATGAGTGAAATAGGAAAATAACTATGCTCAAGATACCTTGTTTCATTTTTTCGGAGCTTGACACAAGAAAATTACCACTGATCTGACACCTTGTTTCATTTTTTAATGAGCTTAACACAAGAAAAGGAACTTTTCTTCGAAAACCTTGTTTCAGTTTTGAAGGAGCTGAACACAAGACAAGTAACTCTACTCCAACACCTTGTTTCTTTTTTTATCGAGCTTGACACAAGAAAAGGAACTCTGCTCGGGATAGCTTGATCATGACCTGCAGAAGGCCATTTCTTCCAAGAGGTTTTCATCTGATGGGAGAGAAATGCTCTGGAACATAATAAAAGGATATGATAGAAATATTAGACTCCAATACCCCCACTAAGTGATGCACTACATCACCTACTAGATCATCAATAGACATGGGCATGGAATAGGTTGCCACATAATTAACCTACGGTGGGATAGATACCACTTGCATATAGGGACCATTTAGGGATGATGGTTGATTGGGAGTCAAATTAGGACCAACGAATGAAAGTTGGTCGATGGTCACGATTCTTCCTTCATGTGGAAAACACATCACATGAAAGAGTGAAGTGACAAGAGATCCCATGACATAAACATAGCTGTCACACCCAAGGAGTAAATTAAAATAAAAAGGGCCTTGGAATACCGTCACATTATTATAGATATTATTTCCTCCCAAAGTGATGGGAAACTAAGTATGCCTAGAAATTGACGCGTTCCTATATTAAAATCCAACAGATTCTATAATATTCCAAATTAGCTTTCAGCTAATTGGAATATTAAATTTTTCTTTTGCCATTTAGATAGAAGAATAAGAGGGTAGGGAGACCCATAAATCTCCTTAGTAGGAATAAAACCACTTCTAATGTGGATGAGGATCATCATATTAGTTGGATAAATCCCCCTTATGTGTGAATAGAGGTTGAAGCATGTGGATGGGGTCAAGTTTGACCAAATCAACAGTGCTAGAATGGAGGGAGTGGATAGTTAATGAGGACAGTGTAGTGTTGGTGGGAGGAAGTCTCCATGAGAGTAGTGAATTTAATGTGTGGGGCCCAAGGTGAGGAAGCCCACAAAGCATATAAGGAATGGAATGGAAGCCATAGAGGAAATTATGGTTATTGCTTATGTTTTGGTCTTTCATGACTTCTTGCACGCTTTAGTTGTTTACCAAACTTTGTTGTGCTGTTTAGCACAAGGGTGTTCTCGAGCAGGAATCCCAACCTCATATTTACAGGACTTCGAGTGCCCACTCAGGAGAGGTTATTGAGCTACATTTCCACCATCCATCATCATTCCAAGCTTCACCCATCATCCACAACATAGTCTCCTCCAGGGTTGTGTTGTTTTTTAGGGCAGAGGAAGTGGAGGATTGATAAAGTCAATTTTTGTGCTTGTTTTCTAGTGGAGAGAGAAGCCCTTCACCCGAGAGGCTAGAAAGAAGGGTCCTAGAGCATAATTTATTCATTTGGAATCAGGCCACGCTATTACCATCCCCTACAACATAGTTTTCTTCATAGAATGCATTATTTTATTGAGCAGTTGAAGTGGAGGGTTTAGTGCTCCATTTGGAGAGTTGGGTTTCCAGTGGAGGGAGAAGCCCTTTATCTGGGAAATCTATTGGAGGAGTTATATATATTTCTACATCATATCAACTACCTCATATTAACTATCCAGTTGTTGTGCTTATTCAGCCCTAGGGATGTATTCCATCATTTTTGTATTTTGTGTATTTCCGGAAACCCTCTCTGGGTTGTCCTGGAAATGTGCTTAGGAGCTTAGATCTTTATTCCTGGCACTTTTTGAGCCATATATCAGAATATATATATTATTGTATTTCTTGGAAGAATTTATACTCACTGGGACTACACTGTATTGGTTCTCCGACATTTTTTATAGCAGCAACATCTAATGATTGAGGGTGTTTAGTCATTGGAGGCTTGTTTGCCTTGATTTTGTGATTTGTTACTCAAGATATTGTAATCATTTGTTGTTGATATTCTCTCTTTCATTGTATCATGTTTGATCTGTTGATATTCACTACTATTCCCAGTTTTATGTTTGATATTACTACTTTTCCTATTTTGGGATATTACAGTGGTATCAGAGCATAATCTTAGCTCAGCCTGTGTATTTCGGCCATTATGCCATCAGAATAAGGAGAGCCTATCACATAAAGGGAGAAGAGGTATATCAATAGAAACCAGAGATATGATTATACAAACAACAAAGAAGACAAGGTCAAGACTCCCATATCAGGAGAGGATGATGAGAAGAAGTTTCCCAAGCTTCTTCTTCAAACCATGCAGGATATTTCCTGAGAAATTAAGGAAATGAGGATGGAGAGATACAAGGAATCCCCCAGAGGATTTATACATGGAGAAGGCTCTGGAATTTCACATCACTAGTGTGATCAACCATTGAGGAAACCAATTTCCCAATGCTTCACTATGCCTACATTTTTAGCTGTGGGAAATATAGGGCACCAAGAACAAGAAACTCTTGAAGATTATTTCTTAGAGTATGAGTCTCAATCTCATATATTCAAATATAATCTAAGCTTTCAGGAGTTTTTTCAGATCAAGGACAACAGGAGACCCCGACATAAGAATAGAAGTCGAGGATTCACACAGAACAATGATCTACAACGGACCATGAGTAGATTCTTTTTTCCCGCTTTTGATGGATCATCCAAGTGCACAAAAAAGTCTTGGGTGGAGAAGCTAGACATCTACTTCCAGTTGAATTAAGTATCGGATATGGAAGCCATAAAAATAGCAATGTTTCACCTTGAGGTTGAGGCACATGATTGGTAGTTTCATGGTATTTCTGCATTGGGCATGCCAATGTGACTGCATATTCAGAGTTCACCCGGAAGTTGGTAGAGAGGTTTGTTAGAAGAGATCCAAAGGAAATTTTTTTTGAGCTATCCAAGCTCAGGCAGTCAGGTAATCCAGAGACCTATATTTCTGAATTTCTAAAACAATCTTTCATGGTTCCTAATTTATCTACAGCTACGAGGGTTTATATGTTCATTGATGGGATGGAAGGGCCTCTACATGGGTTGGTTAAATCTAGTAAACCAACTACTCTTCAAGATGTTATTGAAAGGGCAAGAGATTTTCAAGATTCTTTGCCAAGGGAAAAGGCTCCATTTCAGCCAAGACCACCCCTTCCAGAAAAAAGGGAAAGATGTGAAGGTTATCCCTTCAAAGGAGAACCAAAACAAAGGACCTCTTAGTGATGATGTTTGAAGAGAATTGAGAAGAAGGAAGCCTTGATTCACATGCCAAGAACCATGGGCACCAGGGCATCGATGTGCAGAAGGGAAGGCACACTATATAGAGGTGTTCTCTGATAGTGAGGATGAGGAAGAAGAAGAACCAAAAGGAGGCAACATCGTTGGGATAACAAGAGAGGATCCACCACCACCAAGAGGTGGGAATGGGGAATTTGTTCCAGTTGTAGGGGCCCTTGCATCTTTGTGGGGAGTACCCAAGTACCTCACTTTGAGAGTCTAAGGTACCATTTAGGATCATAGAGTATCAGTGTTTATTGATAGTGGGGCTACCCACAACTTTATTGATGCTCAGTTAGTGCAAAGAAGAGAAATACAAACTACTGATTTTGAGGGTTTTTTAGTTTTGGTTCTAGGAGATAGAACCATGCAGTGCATGAAGTATGTTCTGGCATTATCTGTCACCATGGGAACATACAACTTTACTAATCACTTATTTTTGGTTGATATTCTTGACACCAATGTGATATTGGGTGTGTATTTGTTGATTACTTTGGGGAAGGTCACCACATATTTGGAGACCTTGCAGATGGAGTGGGTAGATAAGAAGAGTAGTAAGCATCAGATGATTAGGGGCATGCACGCTCATCCCTCTCAGGTAGTTTCTCCACATAATATAGAGCTTGATTTTCAGAGTGGGGCAAGGACCCAACAATCCATTCAATTATGAAGTTGACCCTGACCCATGATGCATTATTATTTGGGGGTATTCCTCCAGGAAGACCCCCGGACGGGGAGTTGACTAGAGAGTTATCACAACAAGATGCACCACTCATCTATCCAGATGGGGTGAGAACCTTGGGAGGACTTTACACAGCACAAAGAGTCTTTATTAGGCTCATGAAGGAGGGAGACATTCTTCCAGTATCAATATTACCAACTCTCACCAAACATGTTGTGCTGAGAGGAGATGTTCCAGGGATGGATGATGGCACCACCATGGTGAAAGGGGACTACTCCATGGCCTTGGAGAACCATAAGATACATCTGAATAGGGAGGAATATTCCATATATGGTAGAGGGTTGTGGGCGCTCATGCATACATCGGCCAAACTCAGAAATTTTTGGATGGGTGATATCTTCATAGTGAAGACTAACCTCCATAAAATTCAACCCCTACTTGAGTAGGAGCAGCTACAAGAGAGGTAGCATAGGAAGTATAGCAGTATTTCGGCATGTGACTTTTTCATGAAACATGTAAAAGAGGAGGGTAGTAAAATGACATGTTCCTTTCCACAAAGACCAGTAGCGCTGTCATTATTGGGTATAGATCCTTATTGGAAATCCCAGCTGTTGTTGGAATATTCCAATGATCTCTTAATATGCAAGGTAGTTGATGGTCAGGTGATAGATGAGAGGTATGCAGTGATGTATGGAGTCATCTATTATTAGAATAGGGTATTCCTTACTAGATCCTCTATGCTCAAATAGAAGCTTCTACATGCAACATATGAAGCATTCCTTTTCGATCACATAGATTTCATGGGGGCATATCAAACCATGATGGAGGGATTCTCTTGGGAGGGTCTCAAAGAGGAGGTGCACCATCATATCATGAGGTGTATGATTTTTTTGGAGATTGAGGAGCAAAACAATCACCTTGCAGGGTTGTCACAACCACTTCCCTTTTTGATAAAGATGTGGTAAGGCTCATCTATGAACCTCTTCACCAGCTTGCCAAAGGTACATGGAAATGATTGTGTTTTTGTGCATAATGATCAACTAACGAAGTATTTGTATTCCTTTGCCAATAATTTTCAGTATATTTACCCAAAAAATGGCACTCTTTTCTTTAGACTTCATGGTCTACTTGGGGCCACAATCAATGAGGGGAATGACTACTCCCTAGGAGGCTTTGGGGAGATGATATCTTACTTGGGGTGTACTCAGTTGATACCACACATTAGTTACTTTCTCTATACATGTGAGAGGATAGTGGCAGAAAGTAAGTGGTTGGGGAGCCACTTATCACATCATGTTTTGAGCCAGCTAGGAGCAGAGTTGTGTTGGTTCCACTTGAGGGACTATTATCACCCTTCGGTATTTCATATGGTAGTCAAGGTATCTTTGATTTTGATTCCATATGTTGATGATGTATTAATAATTATTTTTGGCATGATTTGAGGAAAGACACATGGTTTGAGTCTGTTCATTAGGAGTGATATCTACAACACTTCTCATGCCCCATGCTTCAGTGAGAACATTGGGCAATATGTGGTTGCCGCTATAGAGCTCTTACTTCCTTATGATGTGAGCCATTTGGCTAACTTGAGCACTTGGGAGGAGCAACTAAGGGATATATTGATTGGAGGACACTCGATTCAGTGGGGGATCTTATCATATGTGGGTGCCACAAGGGGAGGAGGAGAATTTTTGCATCATTCACCTTTACAGTTGCTTGAGGACAAACAAACTTTGGGAGGGGAGGACCGTAATATTCCAAATTATATTTTAGCTAATTGGAATATTAATTTTTTCTTTTTTCATTTAGATAGAAGAATAAGAGGGTAGGGAGACCCATAAATCTTCTTAGTAGGAGTAAAACCACTTCCAATGTCAATGAGGATCATCATATTAGCTGGATAAAGACCCCTCATGTGTGAATAAAGGTTAAATCATGTGGATGGGGTCAAGTTTGAACAAATCAACAACGTTGAAATGGAGGGAGTGGATAGTTAATGAAGACAACACAGTGCTAGTGGGAGGAAGTCTCCATGAGAGTAGTGAATTTAATGTGTGGGTCCCAAGGTGAGGAAGCTCACAAAGCATACAAGGAAGGGAATTGAATCCATAGAGGGAATTATGGTTATTTATTATGTTTTGGTCTTTTATGACTTATTACATGCTTCAGCTATTTAGCGGAGTTTGTTGTGCTATTTAGCACAAGGGTGTTCCAGAGCGGGAATCCCACCCTCATTCTCAGGGGACTTCGAGTGCCCACTCAGGAGAGGTTATTGATATGAATCTCCACCATCTGGAATCAGGAAAATGTTCAACCATCATCCACAGCATAGTATCCTCAAGTGTTGTGTTGTTTTGTAGGGTAGAGGCAGTGGAGGTTTGATAGGGTCAGTTTATGTGCTTGTTTTCCAGTGGAGGTAGTGGCCCTTCACCCAAGATGCTAGAAAGAAGGGTACTGGAGCATAATTTAGTCATTTAGATCATGTAAAAATCTCATACAAATCTTAGTACATCAAGCTCTCAGTACAATACAATCGTCACACACTAAAAAGAAGAAATCTGCAAATCCATGCACTGATTTCTACCCTCTTGATAACATGCCTCCACTACGCAATCCCTGCTGAAGAATAGCTCTGAATGAATTCGAATTACCCTTGCCTTGAATGTGCAATCCTCATTGGAAACTCCAATTTGTGTGTGATGCAATCAATGCATCACTATAGTCACAACAGATAGTCCATATCACCCTTTCACCTACCTCTCCACTGGGTCTCCACTGGAACTGACATGCACTGTAGTTAACTGCTATATTTTTTCAATTGATTAATGAGTTATTATTTATGAATTAATTAAATAATTAATTCACTCCACTCTCACTAGTGTATCATTCATTTAGACTAGATACAACTAGCTCAACTGAGTTTAACTCCAATAACTGAGTTAAACTGAATAACAACTCCATGAACTACTCTTCCAACTCTGTCATAACTTTGCCACTTCAGTTCTAACTGAGTCCTCCATGCATGAACCACCAGTAAACCCTAGGAATTTTTTAATTCCTTTAGCCAACTGATTTTCCAAATATGTATATTGAAATTAAGTGCTCCAAGAGAATAAGTTGATATTTAGAGTCTGATTATTATTAAGGGCTAATAATAATCGACACTTCTATTTTTAGATTGACGATCTAAGACCTTGCCCAATATTCTAAAAATAGAATTTCATCTATTTTCCCAACTTGAAAACCATTCACAAATAAAATTCTGCAACTTCTGAAATATGATCACCAGGTCTAAAAATAGACATAGTCTAAAAATAGACTTTCACCTAAAAATAGCCCGCGGGCCCACTTAGTGAAGGTGACTGATTATCACTAAGCTCATCATCTTGTTGAATCTCAACACTCCATCTCAACAAGATAGGGATTATAATTCACCCTGATCCTGTCTCTATGGTATTCGAATTTTCTCCTGGTGAGTGCCTTCACCAGAATATCTGCATCTTGATCTTCCATAGGAATGTACTGAAGCAACATGATCTTCCGCTGCACACAATCTCTGATATGATGATACCGGATATCAATATGTTTAGATCTATCATGAAACACAAGATTAATCGATATTTTAATGCAACTCTGATTATCACAATGTATCACTGTAGGATTTAAATGAGAATCAAACAAACTGACCAGTATATTCATCATCCAGATAGCCTCACATGCAGCTTGACTTGCTACCATGTATTCTGATTCCACTGAACTAAGTGCCACAGATCTTTGTTTCCTACTGTACCAAGAAACGGCTGTAGATCTGATACTGAAAACCCCTCCTGATGTGCTATTTCTGTCTGCTGCACTTCTTGCCCAATATGCATCTGTGAAGCCATGAAACTTCACCTCATCTGTCATTCTATACCATAAGCCATACTCAGGTTGATCCAGGTGGATATTGGTGGCCACCCACATATTTCACTTGGGACCCCACCATTTTCTCTTTCATTTTTTCAGTTTCGGCATAACTTACTATTTTTAGCAGTTTTTCGGGCCCTGAACTTCTGGAGCCGTTTTGAGGCCCTAAACGACGTTCTTTGGGCATCGCGCCTCCAGCGAATATCATTCCATTCCATTTCAGAATGATATTCATGGTGAAAGTTGTAGTCCTTAGATAGAGCTTTCTAATGATGTATCATGTGCGTCAAACGGAGATAGTATGCCAAAGTTACGTCCCTGGGAAGTTGAAACACCAATTTACCCAAACGGGGCCCATAGTTTTGGCGCTTCATCTCCTAGGGTTAGGTTTTTGGGATGTCGAGGGTTCTCCATTGTTTCTCAATAATAAATAGGCCCTCGAGCCTCATTGTAACTCAGTTCGGAGGCCTGTAGCCGCCACATCTCTTCTCAGAGATAGCTACCAGCGCCCTAGCTAGTTTTATTTCCATTCTGTCTGTAAGCAAATTTCAGTTCTTTGATATTAATGAAATGAAGTGTTATTTCCGCTGCATATCTGTATTTATGGTTATATGTTTATTATGTTGCGTTCCTGCATAAATCCGGATCAGTGGTATCAGAGCGGTCTGCTTTTTCTCGATCCTTCTTTGCATGTCCCCAATGAGGTCGGGGTATAAGGAGCTAGGGCTTGATCTGGTGGAACCTTTGCAAGATCAGCCTCGCAAACCTCGACGGACGACCATGGGGGACGAAAAGAAAGATGAGGGAGCAGGAGATCCTATCAAAATATTGCTCGAGGAGGCCCTCGAAAAAAAAAGGAACGCGATGATGGATAACTTTGCTCAGATCCTTCAACGGCTGCCCACCGGCGGCGCATCTGCATCCAGCAGCCACTTTGGAGGTGCGACTCCTTTTAAGGTACAAGTAAATTTTGACATTCCCATATTTGAGGGTCAAATAGACGCAGATGCCGTAGATAGATGGTTGAATCTATTAGAAGGATATTTCTCTGTTCATGACTTTTCAGACCGGGAGAAGATTATTTTGCACTCCTCAAAGCTACCCCCCATGTTAAGGACTGGTGGGAAACCTACTGTGAGAACAAGGACCAGACAGAACCCTCTCTGTTCTCGGCCGTACCAACTTGGAATTCTTTCCGAGACGCCGTCAAGGAACAGTACTATTCTGTGGGGAGCTATGAGGACAAGTACATACAATGGACCACGCTGCGACAACAAAGGGATCAAGATGTGCATGAGCTGATGAATCTGTTCCATACCCTGCGCACAAAGTTGGGTATCAAAGATTCAGAGAAAAATTTGGTGCTAAAGTATCACAGCCATCTGCCCAGATACATTCAGGAGGAAATGGAGTTCCTCGACATCTCCTCGCTTGGTACGGCATACCGGTATGCTGCCAAGAATGAGCAGAAATTCAAGCAGAAGAAGTGAGACTTTGGATCTGCGAATCAAAAGAAAGGGAAAGGTGCTTCCAAACTGCAGAACAAAGGACAGAGCCAAGGCATGGTGACTAAAGACAACCCGTCAAAGCCACAAGAAAATAACAGCACCACAAAGCCAAAGAAGGACATGGGAAAGTGGTGTGAGTTCCATAATAGCTCCACTCACAACACAAGTGAGTGTTGGGCCAAGCAGTCACTAGTGGCCGAGATGAGGGCTTTTGAGTTAGATGCATGTTCCGACTCCGAATCAGAACCTGAAAAGGGGAATGAAAAAGGGAAACAGGTTATTGATGCAGAGCCCAATGCCACTGTTGCCACTAAAAAGATCCAGAAGGAGGAACCAGAAGATCCAGAGGAGGAGGAACGTCTCTTCCACTCCGAGATGTGGGTAAAGGGCTCCCCTGTACAGTTCATTGTCGACAATGGGAGCCAAAAGAACCTCATTTCAGCAGAAGCCGTGAAGCGGTTGGGCTTGCCGACCACAGCTCACTAACATCCATACACCATCGGGTGGCTTCACTAAGGACAAGATCTCTGCGTTAGCCAGCAGTGCCGCCTTCCCTATAGCATCAAGCCCTTCATGGATGAGGTATTATGCGACGTTGCTCCTATTGATGTTTCTGATGTATTATTAGGACAACCGTACTTGTGGAAGCATCATGCTGTGTATGAGTCTCGACCTCGTGCTGTTATTGTTACTTTGGGAAATAAGTTGTACATGATACTAGAGGTACCACCTCCTGCGGCTATCTCTTTGGTTACTGCAAAACAATGCAGTAAGCTCATTTCCCAAACCGGAGAATTTTTTCTCGATGATCGCCCCCGAAGGCAAGAAGAAGGCGTGGCCACGACCTCCAGACAGGGCCCCTCTGCACGACAACAACAAATGGATAAGGTCGTGGAGGAGTACGAGGACATCTTCACCTCACCCACAGGGGGTCCTCTGCACTGCCAGGTCAAGCACCCGATTGATCTGACCCCAGGTGCGCCACTACCCAATGGACCGATCTATCGACGCTCTGTTCTGGAAAATGATGAAATCAAGAGGCAGATTCAGGAGCTGTTGCAGAAAGGTCACATCGGACCAAGTTCATCGCCCTGTGGGAGCCCGATCGTGTTGGTACAGAAGAAGGATGGGACGTGGAGACTCTGTATTGACTATCGGGCGCTGAACAAGATCACTGTCCGGAATAGGTACCCAATCACACGGATTGATGACCTTCTGGACCAACTCAAAGGTGCAAAATATTTCAGCAAGATCGACCTGAAGTCTGGGTATCACCAGGTACCAATTGAACCCTCCGATGTGTGGAAGACTGCCTTCAAAGCCAAGGAAGGCCTTTTCGAATGGCTGGTCATGCCTTTCAGGTTGACGAATGCTCCCGCCACCTTCATGAGGATGATATACGACATCTTGCGGCCATTCACCAGCTCATTTGTAGTGGTGTACTTGGATGACATTCTGATCTTTAGCCAGACTTGGGAAGAGCACCTTCACCACATCCGACAAGTCCTCCAAACACTACGGCAACACAAGTTGTGTGCCAATTTGGAGAAGTGCACTTTTGGCATGACCCAGGTTCAATATCTGGGATACATTATTGATGAAAGGGGGGTGCATGTGGATCCGGCCAAGATCCAAGTCATTCGGGATTGGCCAGCCCCGACTACTATAACAGAGCTTCGCAGTTTTCTGGGTCTTGCTAATTTCTACCGTAGATTCGTGTTGGGATTCTCTCATATCACTTGGCCCTTGAGTCAAGTCACCAAAGGAGGAGCGAGAGCAAAATTCTTTTGGTCGGAACCTCAACAAAAGGCATTCAAAGAATTGAAAAATCGCCTTTGTTCTGCCCCAGTGCTCACCTTACCAGACTTGCAGCAGCCATTTGAGATCGAGACAGATGCCTCTGACTATGCTATTGGGGCAGTTCTTACTCAACAGGGACATCCAGTGGCATATCACGGTGAGACATTGTCTGAGACAGTTCGCAAGTATCCCACCTATGACAAAGAAATGTATTCCATTGTGCAAGCCTGTCGACAATGGAAGCATTACATTTTGGGGAAGGAAACAATCATCCACACAGACCATCGGCCCCTGCAGTTCATACAGACACAAGGGAAGTTGCAGAATGATAGCCATCAGAAGTGTTCCACATATTTGCAACAGTTTAATTTGAACATTAAGTACAAGAAGGGTAGCACCAATCATGTTGTAGACTACCTCAGCCGACCATCGATCGTGGTGATCACCACCGTGCTCAACTCTTGTGGGCACGAGACTTCTGATTGGCCGCTTCTCTATGAGAGTGACCCAGAATTCAGCCACACTTACAAGGCACTCTTGGGAGGTATGCAAGTTCCAAATTTTCACCTCCAAGATGCACTTTTATGTCACCTGGGACACCTTTGTGTTCCTTCAAGCGAGCGTGCCAAGATGATATGGGAAGCACACTACAGTCGAGTCGCTGGGAATTTCGGGGTCGAGAAAACAGTGGCAATACTACAGAAGTATTTCTATTGGCCGAACCTTCGAAAGGATGTCAAGAAGCACCTCAGATCCTGCATTGTTTGTGCCATTGCCAAACTGACCATCAAGAAGCAAGGCCTATATACTCCACTACCTACCCCTATTCGACCTTGGTAATCCATCTCCATGGATTACATGTTAGGCCTGCCTTCTACTAAGCAGGGAAATGACTATGTTTTTGTGGTCGTTGACAGATTCTCGAAGATGGCCATTATGGCGGCCTGCAAGAAGAATATCACAGCAGAAGCCACTGCTAAACTCTTCTTTGAACGAGTGTGGGTGCACTTTGGGATCCCACAGCCTATCATATCAGATCGGGATAGCAGGTTCCTCAGCACATTTTGGTCCAGCCTCTGGTCAATGTTGGATACCAAGCTCACCAAGTCCACAGCTTTCCATCCCCAAACAGATGACCAGACAGAGGTCGTCAACAGAATGATTGTACACATTCTGCGCATGTACAATTCAAAGCATCCACGCACATGGGACGAGAGCCTCCCCTATGTACAACATAGTTATAATCGGGCTCTCCACAGTTCAATCGGCCATAGCCCCTTTCAGTTGGGCTTGGGATTCCAGCCACTATGTCCCATTGACGTAGCCATGCCATTTGCAGTTGCTCAGGCCAATTCAGCTCATGTCCAGTCTAAAGTTGACAAAGCAAGTAGCTTCATCGAGCGCATTCAACACATCCGCCAATAGGTTCATGATATATTGGACAGAGCCAATTCCAAGTACAATCAACGCCATGATCAACATCGGGTGCCACAGAACTTCCAGGTGGGCGACAAAGTATGGCTACATTTTCAGAAGGAGCGCCTCACTGGACCCCACCGCAAGCTTCGCCCGCTCTGATACAGGTCGTACACCATCACCAAGGCTGTAGGGAACAATGCCTTCGAGCTCAGTATTCCACCATTCCTTGTTCTGCACCCAGTCTTCAATGTGGATCGCCTTCGTCCTTACTTCCCACCTCTACTGGACACCTCGGACATTGCAGAACAACTCACACCAACAGAGTTAAATCCAGACTGCATGGAACAGGCCACCACAGATTGTATCATGGACATGCAACTCAAGAACACTCGCCAACAGAAGATCCAACTGTATCGGGTTGTCAAAGCTGGCCAACTCCTGCACCAAGGAAAGTGGTTCACCAGGGACCAAGTTCAGCAGAAATTTCCTCATCTCATAGAGGAACTTAACGCAATGGGGACCATTGCTTCCTAAGGGGGGAGGAATGATCCAGGTGGATATTGGTGGCCACCCACCTATTCCACTTGGTCCCCCACCATTGTCTCTTTCATTTTTTCAGTTTCAGCATAACTTACTATTTTTAGCAGTTTTTCGGGTCCTGAACTTCCGGAGCCGTTTTGAGGCCCTAAACGACGTTTTTTGGGTATGAAATTTGTTGCGATTTGAGCATCAAATCGTCACAAAAGTTGTAGTCCTTGGATAGAGCTTTCTAATGATGTATCATGTGCGTCAAACGGAGATAGTATGCCAAAGTTACGTCCCTGGGAAGTTGAAACACCAATTTACCCAAACGGGGCCCATAGTTTTGGCGCTTCATCTCCTAGGGTTAGGTTTTTGGATGTTGAGGGTTCTCCATCATTTCTCAATAATAAATAGGCCCTCGAGCCTCATTGTAACTCTATTTAGAGGCCTGTAGCCGCCACATCTCTTCTCAGAGATAGCTACTAGCACCCTAGCTAGTTTTATTTCCATTCTGTCTGTAAGAAAATTTCAGTTCTTTGATATTAATGAAATGAAGTGTTGTTTCCGCTGCATCTCTATATTTATTGTTATATGTTTATTCTGTTGCATTCCTGCATAAATCCGGATCACAGATGTGCCCCTGAGATACCTCAAGACATGCTTGCCTGCCTTCCAAAAGAGCTTGGTAGGCTTAACCATCGCTTTTGAAAGCTAGTTCACCACATAGCATATGTCCGGTCTTGTAGTAACTAAATACATGAGCGAACCCACCAACTGTCGATAAACAGTGGCATCCACTACCTCTACCGATGTATCATCCTCTTTCCTCCAATTTCCTAGAAGAGAAGTGTCGAGAGGCTTGCAGCCTTGCATGTGAAACTTCTCCAGTATCTCTCAGGCATACTTGCCTTGTGACACAAACAGTTCACCTTCCCGCTGCCATATTTCCAATCCAAGGAAATAATGAAGGAGGCCCAAATCCTTCATCTCAAACTCCTTTGCAATATTTTTCTTGCATGAGTGTATCAACTGATCATCACCCGTTAGTATTAAATCATCAACATAAAGAAAGATGATTAAAAGCTTACCCTCCACCGCAATTTGATACAGGTTTGCATCTGCCTCACTCTTGGTGAAGCCAAGTCCAGTGAAATAGTTGTCGATCCATGTGTACCAAGCACGTGGTGCTTGCTTCAACCCATACAATGCTCTTTTGAGCCTGCACACATGCGACTCGCTGCTGAAGATCTCAAATCCTTCAGGCTGCTCAATGTATACCTCTTCCTAAATGATCCCATTAATGAATGCAGTATTCACATCCATCTGATCAATGTGCCAACCCATCTACGCTGAGAGAGAAAGGATGGTTGATATGGAAGAATACCGTGCGACAGGTGTAAAGGTTTCTTCATAGTCAATCCCCTCAATCTGTGAGAATCCTCGAGAAACAAATATTTCCTTATATTTCTCGACGCTCCCATCAGTAGCTTTCTTTACCTTGTAGATCCATCTTGATCCTACAACTGATTTACCCATCGGCCTTGGAAAAATCTCCCAAGCACTGTTTCTGACAATGGAGTCATACTCCTCCACCATGGCATCTACCCATGTGGGCTCTTGCACTATTTCTTCAAAAGAAGATGGCTCTGTCACAATACACTTGCTCATAAGAGCCATGTATCTAGCAAAATGGTCAGGTGACTGTCTCTGTATGTGCTGTGATGTAGGGACTCCTACATTCTGTGCCGCATCAAGCTTCAGTCTCTCAGCTTATGTGGTACGCTTTCTTCCTTGTCTAATGTTTGGTTCTGCATGAGTGGACTCCTCCACTCCATGAATCTCCTCATGTGGTTGATCCACATCTAGAGGCTCATCTTTGGGAACAAGAAGTTCCACCTATGCATGCAATTGTAGCTCCCTCTCAAGAAAAAACTTCATGGCTTTCACCTCATTGAATTTTATATCCCGTCACACCATAGTCATTCAACTATCTAGAAAATACACATGAAAATTATGGGGTGTTTCTGTGTACCCCACAAATATCCCAACTTTTGCAGTCGACTCCAGCTTCCTCCTGGCATCCTTTGTCACATGAATGTAAACAAATGAGCCAAAAATATTCAAATGAGAAATATCAAGCTTCTTACCAGTAAAAGCTTCTTTAGGTGTACTCATGCCAAGTACTATGAGAAAAAGGGTTTTGCACATAAACCGCAGTGTTGCATGCTTCCACCCACAAGTGCATCGGTAGGCCGTGGTCATGCAACATAGCTCATGCAACACCCACAATCATTCTTTTCTTCCTCTCTGCGACCCCATTCTTCTGTGGGTTATGAGGCGTTATGAGTTCTCTTCGAATTCCTTCTTTGCTACAGAAGTCTTTGAATTCGTTCGAGATATATTCACCACCATTATTTCTCTGTAGAGCCTTCACTTGCTTCCCTGACTCCTTCTCCACCAATGCTTTAAACCCACAGAACTTTGAGAATGTTTCTCTCTTCTTCTACATGAAGAAGATCCAGCATCTACGAGAATATTCATCAAAAAATATAACATAATACCTGTGTTTTGCTATTGAAGCAACTGAGAAAGGTCCACACACATCTGTGGGAATTCTCTCTAGGATCACCGAAGCACGATTCTCCTTCTCATGAAAGGTGTTCTTCACAAACATACCCATAGTACATTCCTTGCATTGATCTGACTACGCAAGAGTGCCCTTGGGAAGTCTAGCATAAATCTACTGCAAAATCTTCAAAGCGCCATGGTGAAGATGGCCTAATATCCTGTGCCATAATTCGCCCTCATCCCGGCTCACCACTTCTTCTGCTTTGCCCACCATTGCAGCGTAGCCATCTATCTCTAGCTTGTAGATATTCTTAACTTGAATCCCTATCTTCTTGGTTTGAACAATTTTTTTATGTCGAAGGAAAGATTTTCCTTCACTGAAAACAATGTCATAACCTTTTTCTTCCAACATTGCGACCGAGACCAAGTTCTTATTCAGACCTGGAACATGCATAACTTCTTTCAATAGAAATGGATTACCTGACTCCCTCTCAAAGGTAATGGTCCCAATGTTGGTCACACTGTATCAACCATCGTCACCCATCTCTATATGCATTTGGAGGTCCTTCTCCTCCAGATCACTAAATAACTCATTGTCTCTTGTCATATGGAAAGACACACCACTATCAAGATACCACACCGATCCCATTGCGCTTGAAACCAAGCATGAAATCAAAGAGAAATCAAGTTCAAATTGCGAGGCTAAGGCCTCTCCATCTATAGCTCTAGCATCCTTCTTGTTCTTCTTCTTCTGTGGGCAGTTAGTGGCGAAATGCCCTTGTTCGTGACAGTGAAAACACTTCACCTTGGACAAATCCTGCTTCTTGCCTTTAGCTTCAGATTTTGAAGGGAACTTCTTCCCCTTCCCTTTCCTTTCTTTGGTAGCCAAAGTGAAATTTTATTCATCTTCATTCTTCAATGAAGAGCCATCCCTGGTACTTCACCTTATCTCCTCCTCCACAGATCCGACCAAAGTCGCTCCCATCCAGGCAGTTTCTCCCATCCATTGACAGAGTCTTCGTAGATATGAAAACTCTTTGGAAGCCCAAGGAGAGTCAAGGTCACCAATTTTTCATCATCAAAATTAATCTCCACACTTCCCATTTCATCCTTGTAGTGGACAAACTTCATGAGATATTTTGGAATACTGTCGCCCTTCTCCATTTTTATTTTTCTGAGCTTATCTTTAAGTGCCAACTTCCTCTGGTCACTTCTGCTTTGGAAAAAATCTGTCAAAGCCTTCCACATTGAAAATGGAGTGGATTTCCCATGAAGGCTGGACATAATATGGTCCTTCACACCTTCCAACAGAATTATTCTTGTCTTTGCTACATTTTTTTGCCATGTGTCAAGTCCAGCAGCATCACTAGAATCTGGCTTAGGAACATCACTATCGCTGAAATCCTTTAGTCCATTATCCTCTAGCACTGCCTCCATCCTGTCCTTCTAGGCTATGTAATTCGAGCTGCCATCAAGGGAATACTCCAATCGCAACCCATTGAAAGACATTTCAATGTATACTCAATTGTCGCACCAAGAATTTTCTACAGCAAATTCGAATTGTCCACCAGCACAAACTCAGAAATTCTTCACAATTGCAATATTCAAGAATTAACACTGCTCTGATACCATGTAGAAATTATATAACATATGCATTATATATCCAGATTATCCCGATCTAAAAATATTTATCTTCTTGCTAAATATAGAATCCTTCCACTGTTAATCTTTTGCGGAAATTATAAACTCAATTGCAAACACATGAAACAATAAAAAAAATCACACATAACATAGTTGTTTAACAGGAAATGCTGAAGCTGAAAACCCCAACTATCATATATTATGTATCATGGAGATCCTGTAACAATCTCATACAAAGCTTTGTACATCAAGCTCTCAGTACAATACAATCATCACACACTAACAAGAAGAAATCTGCAAATCCATGCACTGATTTCTACCCTCCTGATAGCTTGCCTCCATTGCGAAATCCCTGCTAAAGAATAGCTTTGAGTGAGTTCAAATTACCCTTGTCTTGACTGCGACATCCTCATTGGAAACTCCAATGTGTGTGTGATGCAATCAATGCATCACTATAGTCACAACAGATAGTCCATCTCACCCTTTCACCTACCTCTCCACCGGGTCTCCACTGGAATTGACATGCACTGTAGTTAAGTACTGTATTTGTTCAGTTGATTAATGAGTTATTATTTGTGAATTAATTAAATAATTAATTCACTCCACTCTCACTAGTGTATCATTCAGTTACACTAGATACAACTAGCTCAACTGAGTTTAACTCCAATAACCGAGTTAAATTGAATAACAACTCCATGAACTACTCTTCCAAATTTGTCATAAATTTTCCACTTCAGTTCAAACTGAGTCCTCCATGCATGAACCACCAGTAAACCCTAGGAATTGCATAATTCCTTCAGCCAAATGATTTCCAAATCTATATACTGAAATTAAGTGCTCCAAGAGAACAAGTTGATATTTAGAGTCTGATTATTATTAAGGGCTAATCATAATTGACACTTCTATTTTTAGATCAACGACCTATAAATACACTTCGCCCAATCTTCTAAAAATAGAATTTCATCTATTTTTCCAACTTGACCAACCATTCACAAATAGCATTCTGCAACTTCTGAAATATGATCACCATGTCTAAAAATAGACATAGTCTAAAAATAGACTTGCACCTAAAAATAGCCTACGGGCCCACTTAGTGAAGGTGATTGATTATCACTAAGCTCATCATCTTGTTGAATCTCAACAAAAATTTGTGGAGAACCTAAAGCTTGCCAAGCAGTTGAGGTTCTAATACTTAAAAACGTGCCTTCATCTATGATCGTGATAGGTATGACCACATTATAAGAATGTACTATGATCTAGGAGGGCACATAAGGAGGAAGACGATATCCTGTCAGTCGATTCAAATCAAAGGAAGTGACCATACTAATTGGAGGAGGTGTCATGGGAATAGGATAACTTCCCCTTAGTGCTATGGGAATGGGAGGATTGCTTCCCTATATAGTGGGAATGAGAGAACTATCCCCCAATTCATTGGAACTTGAAGAAATAAGAATAACCTGAGTGGTAAGAATTTCAGTCTGTACATGAAAGTTATGGCCAAATGAAGGTGAAATTGAGTCAGCCACTTTCTCAACCAATGGTTGGTTAGGAACAGACTCAAAGGATTCACATTCAAAGACACTTGGATTGATTGGATTTGGATTATGATTATTCACTTCATCAAGTATTGGAGGATCAGGGGAAATGTTTTGATAACCATCTGAAAGACAAGGCTGAGAAGCTATAAGGTTGTCCAACACTTTTGGGGCTTCATCCATATACGAACAAAGGTGAATAGGATGAATCAATTCACTTAACTTATAGGGAAATTTTACTTTACCCTTCTTTCCATGGACCTTACTATCATTAGGTAATGATTTATCACCAGCATGATCTCTAGAGGTTGATGATAAAGACTAATGTAAGCCTGTAGACCACACTGCTAATATCTTAGGAATAACAGGACAATCTCTAAGAAGGTGGTCACCCTTACAAAGCTTGAAAGGGACATTAAATTTGTGGGGCTGATTGTAAGGTTCCTCCATACTATTTTCATCAATAGAAATGTTTTCTTGGTTTCCTTCCTTCTTATTTTACTTCTTATTCTTCGTCCTCTTCTTCTTTTTCTTTACTTCTTGGTTACTAGAATCAATACGTTCAATAGGCGAGGAAGAAGAAATGGATGAAGAAACAACAAGTGAGGAAGGCAAAGGGCCAAATTTAGGATCAAATTAAGGTTGATACTATTCAGGTGGAGGAGAACTTGGTTGAGGAGCAGTTTGGACATTCATAACCATAGTAGTTAAAAAAAACCAAAATGGAAAACGAATGGTAAATGCAGGAAGGAACAACGTTTTCATATAAGGAGCAAAAATATTTCCAAAAGGAGGAAAAGGAACATGATTCCATTTAGAGGGGTTTCCTTTATTGGTGGACTTCGGAATTGTTTCAATTAGTCTCAACCTAAGATATAATAAGGATTTGATCCACGAAGAGGATTTTATTCCATGATAAATTAATTGATTTTATAAATTAAAGACACAAAATAAAAACAAAGAGGGGTAACTAGGAAAAAATGGCTTACCAAGAAACTGTGACCTACATTATAGCACTTTGGAAAACTAATGATTTACATATGAGCAAGAAATCTCCCCGAATGTTGTGTTCAGTGTATCGCAGTGTACAAGGTGGCCAAATCGGTTACTTATGGCGAGGATAACATCCTATAGGGGACTCCCAAAATATACTCAACAATACATGGGAGTGTAGTTCGTAGTAGTGATTTATAATGAATATAAATTACATGAGAGTGTTCCCTTATGCTTATCATATGTGGAGCGCCATCTGATATACTCGAACGTACATGGAGAACAATCCTATACACTTACATACATGGAAAGGGATATCACCCCTGGATTGTTATGTTGAAAAAAAAGGATAGCTCCTACGTTTAAAGATGTTGGAACACGTCTCTATCATAGACCTCTATGTGTGTTTTTAAGTTTCAAATTTTGATCTCTCCACTCATCTCACTCAAAAATGTTGCATTCCCGCACTTTTCTCAATAGCAATCTTGGTTTTTGTTCCTTTGCTGCACACTGGTCAATGTTATCTTTGTTGTCCTCCATTCTGCCTGAAAGATCACTCCATCATGGCTAACTATGTTTCATAGGACACATTTTTCTGCTGAATCTCATAATTACAACAAGTGATCCAGGTGGATATTGGTGGCCACCCACCTATTCCACCTATTTAGTTTCATCAATTTTCTTATTTACTATTTTTAGCATTTTTTCAGGTTCTGAACTTCCAGAGCCATTTTTAGGCCCTAAATGGCATGGTAGGAATTACCACTCCTCAAAATATCAAGATAGAAGGACATATCAAGAAGAAAAATGTAATAGTGCTTATTTATTATGGTAGTAGCCATAATTTTATTCATTGTAAGGTAGCCAAGGAATTGAATTGATTCCTAAACCCAGCGCCAGAGTGTCAAGTGGTGGTGACAAATGGAGGAACTATAAATTTCTCTGGAAAGTTCCATAATATCAAGCTAACCATGGGGTAATATGTATTGAATAGTCCAATGCTTTCCATTCCAATGGGTGGTGTTGATGTTGTGCTAGGAGTACAATGGTTACAATATTGGGGACGGTAGCTTTTAACTTTCAAGAATGTTTCTTGAATTTTTTTTCGGAAGGAAAGGAAGTTGAACTATGGGGTATCAAAGGGAATCCGGAAAATATAATAAGCTCTAATGTCATTACAAATATTCTGAAGTAAGAGCAATGAGGCATAATTGCACAATTATTCTCACTAGAAGTTCCAACATCAAAATCATCTATTTCTCAAGATCTCCAAAAAATCTTTGACAATCATTCCAAGGTGTTTGAAACTCCCAAAGGAGTCCCACCGATTCATGATCATGATCATGATATTCATTTGAATCCAGGAAGTGTTCCTCCAAAATTCAGGCTTTACGAATATCCTTATGTCCAAAAGGGTGAAATTGAATGTATGATTGCAGAAATGTTAGAGGCTAGTATAATTAGACCTAGTCAAAGTTATTTCTCTTCTCTAGTTGTATTGGTGCATAAGAAGGATGAATTATGGTGCATGTTTCCAGATTATAGGGATCTCAATAAGCTCACCATAAAATAAAAATGTCTCATTCATGTGATTGATGAATTATTGGATGGATTACATGGAGCAATTTATTTCACCAAGTTGGATATTCGTTTAGTATATCATATTCGTTTAGGATATCATCAAATTAGAATGATGATTGAGCACATTCTGAAAACAAATTTCAAATTCATGAGGTTCATTATGAATTTTTGGTCATGCCTTTTGGCGTTACCAATGCACCTTCTAAATTTCAAGGCTTGATGAATTCCATTTTCAAACCCTTCCTTAGAAAAATTGTGTTAGTATTTTTTGATGATATAATAATATACAACAAGTCTTGGAAGGATCATGTTCAACATGTTGACAGGGTGCTCAAAGTATTGGAGGAGAAAAAATTATATGAAAAAACCTCCAAATGTTTCTTTGAAATACAAGAGGTGGAATATCTACGTCATATTGTATCTCAGGAGGGTGTTAAGGTAGATCCTAACAAAATTAAAAGCCATTAAGGAATGGAAATTCCCCACAACCATAAATCAGTTGCGGGGATTTCTCAGGTTAACAGGGTATTATCGCAAGTTTGTTACTAATTATGGGAGAATAGTAGAACCTCTAACAATATTGAAGAAAGATGAATTTTCATGGACTCTTGATGCAACTAAGGCCTTTGAACATCTTAAAGAGGAAATGTGCCCAGAACTGATCTTAGCTACGCTATACTTCACAAAAACCTTTATTATGGAATGTGATGCCTTAGGAAATGGAATTGATGTTGTTTTAATGAAAGAAGGAAGACCCATTGATTTTGAAAGTCGTCCAATCAAAGGAAAGTATTTACAGAAAGTAATTTATTAGAAGGAAATTTTGGAAATAATACATGCACTAACGAAATGGTGAACTTACCTAATGGGAAGACACTATAAGGTAAAAATTGATCTTGATAGTCTTAAATAATTTTTGGAACAAAGACTATCTTCAAAAGAGAAACAAAAATTGGTCACAAAGATGCTGGGTTATGACTTTGAAATCATCTACAAAAAAGGGAAGCTAAATGTTGTTGCAGATGCACTCTCAAGAAAGGATAAGTATGTGGAAGCCTTTCTTTGTGCCATTTCTATTATACAACAAGATTGGATAACCAAAGCAAGGGAGGAATGGAAGAATGATGAAGAAGTATGGACACTCATTCAAAATTTGTAGCAAGATCCTAGTACATATGATATATTTAGTTGGAAAAATGATTCCTTATGCTACAAATCACTTATATCTTTGTAAGAATTCCCAACTAAAAAAAAATTATTCTTTTGGAATTGAACACGTCTCCCTTATGAGGACACTCAGGATTTTTAAAAACTTACCATAGGGTGAAGAAATAAATTTTGGGATGGCCTTAAATCAAATATTCAAAAGTTTGTGGTGGAATGTTAGGTTTTCCAGAAAAATAAAGTTGAGAAAATTAAGAGCTCGGGTCTAGTACAACCTTTATCCATTTCAAGTAAAATTTGGGAGGAGGTTTCAAAGGATTTTAACACAGGTTTACCTAAGTCCGAAGGAAAGAGTGTCATCATGGTGGTTGTTGATAGAATTATGAAGTATGAACACTTTTGTGCACTATCGCATCCATTTAAATCAAGTACATTTGCTACTACATTTATGGAAACAATTCAAAAGCTACATGGAAGCCCAAAGATTATTGTAAGTGATAGAGATCCCATTTTCACTGGAAATATTTGGAAGGTATTATTTTATTGTTTGGGCACTCAACTAGCTCATAGCTCATCTTATCATCCTCAATCTGATGGGAAAACTGAGATAGTGAAAAAATGTTTGGAAGGATATCTTCATTGCTTTGTATCTGATAAAAAAACACAATGGGTAAATTGGTTACCTCTGGTTGAATGGTGGTAAAACACTTCCTTCCACATTCCAGCAAAAGTGATCCCATTTATGGCACTTTATGGATATCATCTGTTATCCATCACATCATATTTAAGATAAAATTCTAATGTTCAAGTATTGGAAGAGAACTTCGAGAATTAACAAAAATTTCTCCAAATCTTAAAGGATAACCTAAATTTGGCACAAAATTGAATGAAATAATAGGCATATCAACATCACAACAAGAGAATTTTTGATGTAGGTGACTAGGTATTTTTACGGCTACAACCAAACAAAAAAATGTCCCTCAAGCAAACTAAGAAGGATAATAAATTATCGCCAAAGTACTATGGTCCTTACAAGGTGTTGCAAAATATTGGTACTGTTAGTGTCCCGTGATTTGAAAGATTGGTAAACCAAATGATAGGGTAACATCAGACCAGTATTTGGAGTCCTAAGACCTAGCCTTCCTGGACTCAGAGAGGGCTCTCTCTATTATGCGAAGGATGTGAACTTGTTCTCTCTAGGTGATTGATTTTAGGCTAGTTGTTAAGTGTCAGTTTGTTTGTTTGTTTGTTTTGGGTTGGGCTAAGATGATCAAGTAGGATAGGTGGAGTGAGACGTTATAAAATCAATTGGGAAATGGAGTCTATGAAGTCATTGATATCTTGGTAGCGAATCGAGGTACATCATAGGGAAAATCTAGTGTAGTTAATGGATATTTTAAGTTTATGTATGAGGTGAAATGGACAATAAGTTTGGGAACCAAGGTAGGTCAAAGTGCAATTGAGAATCCTTTATCAAATACCTATGAATAGGGAGATCTTTAATATTGATAAGAAAAAGATACTAATCATGAGATAGGGCGCACCATTTACTCAGTGACAATACTTTTAAACAAATAAACATTTAAGATAAACAATCCAGTAGAACACGGAAGCAAGACAACTTATCTAACTTCAATGATTCAAATTTCAAGATTTGAAAAAATATAAGAAAAAAATAGCATCAATAAATGAAGAGGGAACACCTAAACATAATTCATTAAAATATAAAGAAATTCGAGGCAAAATGATAAGTATATTCAAAGGGAAAGACTGAAACAAGACCTCTTTGACTTAACCTAACAATCAATACATCAAAGAGAGATTTCAAGACAGAGTTTAGAGCTTTAAACAAGAAGGGCTTAACATGAATCATGTTTATAAACTAGAATATTAATCCAATAATGAAAAAGACAAGCTTAGGTGGGCCTAAAGAGAAATGAATAATTCTTTAAACTAACCCAGCAGAAGAAAACATGAAAACAATAGCTAACAGGAGGATTGAGGTGCCTCAAACAACATTTCTCATCCTATACTCTTCTGAGCTATTGAAAAATAGAAATATGGAAATATGGAAAACAAAAAAAAACATGAACATATGAGAGATACATCACCATTAACTAAACTCAGGGATCCTGCAAGCAAGCCTTCATCACCATCAATCAAGGCAATCCATCCACAAGCTCCACAACACTAAATTGTTCTTCAACTTCCAAAAACCATGTATTTCTCTTAAACAAATCAAGTTCCCAACTATTTACAATGAATCCTCATGCCTTATATAACAATAAAGGAAGAGGAAAACCAACGAGAGTATCTAGAAGCCTATTGGCCAACAAGAAATATCCTAAGTTGTCCTTAAGGCCTTGCAAGGCCCAAGGCACCAAAATATCTAACAAATATATTTTCCGGTCAAAAATAGCAATTAAATTGAATTTTAGGCCTTAACAAACATATGAAAACTTTCCAAACGCACATTCTGCCTAGTCACCTACAGGAGCGCAGTACACTGTGTCAAAAATTGAAATTATGCCAGGAGCACAGCACAGAAATAAGCCTTTTTGCAGCAATATTTTGGAGGCATTCCCAATGTCGGAAAAGGCTCCAATATGGCTCATTGGAAATCCCTTGAAGTCTACTTTCGAGATATACCTTTTTTTTCTTCAATATGACCTCTTCAAATTTCCCAAAAAGTGAAAATTCCAAGACCGACAGGAGTGTAGTACATGCTCAGAAAAGTGGGCAGAAAGGTGAAAAATTGAGTGTTTTTTACCCTTTTGGGGGGTCAAAACAACTCCAATTGAGTTGAAAATTGGTGAGAATACTCATATAATGATGGGGAATCCAAAAATTTAAGCCTCTAATCTTGAAGACACCCTGGGAAAAAGCGCAGCACAAGGTGTGCTGTGCTACTAGCCTCAAAATTTGCAAAAAACAAAAACTTGTTCAATTTCTCCCAAATTTGGTAGGTAGGAGCCTCATGGGTCCTTGGAGACATGTAGAGAAGCTTGGGTCAAAATAATAAGCCTAGCTTGATATTTTTCATCTTTTGGTTTTGGGCCCTCATTTTGGGCAGTTTTGAGTTTTTTCCTTGCAAAGTGGTTTCTTCGTTCATAATGCTCAGTCATTCTCCTTTGAAAGTTCAAATATTTTTTGGCCTTCTCCAGTTTGGTCTCAAGATGTATGTTGGCCCTTTCAAGCCATGATTCCCTCTTATGCTCAACTTCCATGGAAAGGAGTTCAGTGAGGGGAAATTCTTGTGCTTGGGTTGATTCTTTCTCCCTCTCTTATGTCAAAGCCTTTCTTAGACCCATAGTTCTAGGCCTTCTTCTAGATTGACCCTCCTCATCCTCACTTTATTCATAGGTGCCCATGTACTCCTCCAACTTCACCTGTGCTCTTTGAGACTCTTTCCGATATTTGAGCACCCTTGCTTCACAGATGGCCTGCTTCCCACTCATTTTTCTATTCTTCATCTGCAAGAAGTGAATGACATCCTTAGCTCTCTCTAATTCAGCTTCCAAATCCCTGATCTGTGCATTCCTGTCTTGTAGAAGGGAGTTTACAATTCTTGTTTCATTTTCATCATCACTGCCTATGTGGATGAGTTCAAATTCTCTTTCCTCCTCATGGTTGTCTACTTCCTCCTTGATTTGTTGTTTACCTTTGTCAACTATTTGAGTTGAGGAGGATGGCATGGCCTCTTGCCTTTTGGAGGCAGAAAACACATGCCTCTCTCCTCTTTGATAGGTAATAGGGAAAGGTGCAACAAGTTTCATTTGCAAACTTTGATCATCAGTGACCTTAGGACTGCTTTTCTCCTCATGTATGATCTTTATGTGTGCATCTTTTTCACCTTGCTCTTGACTGAAATTTTGATAAGCATTCTCACTATCTCTTATGCCATCATCATTGTCAAGGCCCTTAGGACTATCATCCTCTATTTTTGCAATGGTAGAAGTGTCTTTATCACTTCCTGGTACATCTTCATCTTTATGAATGTCTTCTTATTCATCCTTTGACCCACTGTTTTCACTGTCAAACTCAGCCTTTGTATCACTGTTTACACTCTTTGTGGGGTCACTTTCATAGGCAATCTCATTAGTCCCTCTTATAATTTTATGGTCACTTTCTTCCTCACTAGGTGAGTTTTCTTCACTTCTCTGCCCAATGTCTTCTTTGTCTTTCCTATGGTCTTCACCCTCAATCTCAACCTCTATTTCATAACTTGTATCATTTTCATTTTTTCTATGCTCACTGTCCTTGTCTTCAGAATTTGTCCCTTAACCATTATGTATATTGTCCTCTTGCCTAACTTGTTCTTCACTATTTGGTTCATTAAATTCATTATTGGGCTCATTATCTTCATTGTTTTGCCCACTGAAATCACCTTCAAACTCTGTTTCTTGGCTGCTCTTGCCATCTTGGTCAATGTCTTCTTTGTCCTCTTTTTTGCTTTCATATGCCTCCTCTGCACTGTCCTTTGTATTTTCAGTGTCATATTCTTCATTGTTTACTTCTTCTCCATGACTGTCATTTGTTTTTTGACTGTCATTAGGCTCATTGTTTTCCTCTTTTCCTACCTCATTGTTTTCCTCTTGGTAAACTGCCTCTGTCCCTGTATCCCTGGATCCATCTTCTTCATCATAAGACCCATTGTTTTGGTCCTTTTTCTCATCATTGGTCTCACTACTTTCATCTATGTTTTCTTCATAATCAACACTTTCCTCTTTGTCACTGCTTTTATCACTTTCCTTTTCCTCTCCTTCACTGCTTTCTTCATTTTCATCATTGCTTTCTTCTTGGTCATCTTCCTCTCCTTCACTGCTTTCTTCATTTACATCACTTCTTTCTTCTTGGTCATCTTCCTCTCCTTCATTGATTTCTTCATTTGCATCACTGCTTTCTTCTTGGCCAACTTCCTCTCCTTCACTGCTTTCTTCATGTTCTAATTTCTTAGGGGAAGGTGAATGAGGAAGGTCTATTTGAGGAAATGATTCATGTGAAGAGGATGAAACAAGGCTAGTGGAGGGTGATGGAGGTGTGTGAGGAGGAAATTGAGATGATGATGGCAGAATTTGCAAAGGGATAGGCTGTGGAGTTGTGAAATCATCATGGGTGATGAAAACCTCCCATGGGATGCCTTGTTGTTCCAGTTGGTGTGAGATAATCACTTTGATGAGGGAATGATGAAAAGGGCTTGACATTTGTTGGGATGGAGGCCTGTTTTGCATGATGGAAGACATTTTCTCAATACTTTTACAAAGGTAGTAGGGCACATGTAGCAGCTTGGTTTTGGTGAAGCGCATGAGGAGTCTTATTTGGTAGGAATAGACTCTGGAGAACCTACCCTCATAGGTGAAGTATTTCATAATAATCTTCATTAGGAGAGCATATCTGTCTAATATATGAGAGAAGGGGAACATGGTTTTGCAATCAGCTTGACAACTTGGTTTCAAGAATGGGTGATAGTGTCTTAGGTCCAGATGCATTTGTTCGAACCACCTTTCTCCTATGCAAGGTATTCCAGTGGCCATAGAGATGGCATTGGTGGTCAGCTCAAAATTCACCCCAGCTAGGTGTATTTGGAGGTTATGAAGGTTTAGGGCAAAGAGCTTGGTCAATTGAGGGTGACTCTGGATCTTTTGTACTATTTTCTAGAATTCATAGCATCCTAATTCTTGAAAACAGGAAAATAGAGTAGGAGAGGCTATCAGCTCTTTAGTGCTTATAGGTTCAAACCTATTTGGCTTCCCACCCTTCCTCTGCTTCCCTTTAGGCCTTTGGTTTGTCTCACCACTGTCAACATTCTCTTCTTCAGACATTTTGTTTTTTTACCCCTGCCTCAAGATATTTAACAAGAATTGACACTACTTTTGGAATGATGTGAAAAGGGTAGAGGAGATGGTGAGGTTGAAATGATGTTAATGGTTCAGCAATGTGGAGAAAAAATATTCTTTTTTAGGGTTTTACTTCCTTCTCTAAGCTCAACCTCCAATTTTCTTTATAATCATACCCTTAGAAAAATAGGAATATGAGGGAAAAGCTCAAATACCTCTCAAATTATCTCCACAGCTAAAAAAATTGGCTCAAAACACCTTGTGGGCAGGTCGGGTGCCTCCTGAATGAAAATTCGTGCAGCTCCTAAGCGTGCTTGGGCAGAGGCTGCATGCTATTGGCAGGAGTGCAACACACTGCCTCTCGGGCGATCCTAAACGTGCCTAGGCAGAGGTTGCACGTTGTTGGCAGGAGCACAGCACAGTGCCGGGCCTCGGGTGGAGGCTGCATAATATATCCTTTCTACAGGCGCGCAGCGAAGGGGTCAGGCCCGACAGAGGTAGTAGGGTAACCCTTCTAGAAGCGCGCAGCAATTGGTATCTGGCCTCGGGCGGAGGTGACACAGTTGGAAACACAACACACTATGTCGGGCTCGGGCATAGGCTGCATGATGACCTTTTCTATAGACGCGCAATGCCTCTATATAGGAACATAGCGCCGAATACAGGAGCGCTGCGCGATAATTCCTTCACCCGAGAACTCGGCCAGAAACCTTGTTTTCAGTGCTTGGGGCCTTTTTTCCCTCACTTTTGCATAGGAAAATGATTTGAATGATAATTATATCCCTTATACCCTTTTGAAAAGATTTGAAGATAAAACCCACTTTACTAAGGTTATTTTTGACCTTTTTCGTTTTGCTAATACTCTCTTTTCCTTTTGGAGGTGGTGTTTATAAGGAGCAGTGCCTTTTTCATCCTTTTATTTTTTTTGGAGTTGGCACCTTTTTTCAAAAACCCTTGGCAGACTAGCGATTCTACTTGTTTTCTCCATTTTCACATGTTGAACCTATGCATCTCTCTTTGTCTACTTGATGAATGTTGACTTTATTCATGAGTTATGTGTCCCTTCATACTAATACCCTTTTCAACCTTATTTCAATTTTTAGAGGTCTACTTTCACATGTCCTCTGAAAAAAAACCTCTTGGCCTTTTGATGGAGTTTTATGACCCTTTGTTGTAGTGAAATAATGTTGTCTTTAACAAACCCCTGAAGCTATTCTATGATATCATCTTCTACTCTCTGCCTATAGTCAACCAATGAGACTTTTCATTCTAACTTTTTGTTTATTAAACCTTTGGTTGGTGCACAGTTGTGTTTATCTGTTACTGTCTTCAGGACCTCATGCATGGGATTTTTGATGGGAAACACCTTACAAAAATTTGTTATGAGATCAAGATCCTCCTCGTGAATTTAGGCCTTTTGTATCCTTTCTCTGGCTATGGAATGTCATTTATGGGTTTAGGCCTCTTACTTTTCATCTGATCTGTTGTTGACCATTATAAAGCAATCCTGTAGAAATGCTTGGACATGGGCACATAGTCTTTATGCTGACTTAATGCTTGATCAAGGAAATACCTTTGGAGGTCTTTGATGTTTTTGGACAATGATAAGTTTCACCCTTATGTTCTCTTGATTTCACCTTTGAATATATGTGGAAACAATGAATTTAGAACCATGACAATGCATAAGCTAGGCAACCCTATATGACTTATTGGAATGTCCTTTGAATAGGTCTTTGATTGAAAAGCTTGAATCAGGGTCTGGAGGTGAAGACAGGGTTTTGACACTCTTTTATGCACTGCCGTCCTAGACAACTTAAAAAAAAAAATGATTTATCTAAAGGGATTTAGAAAGGGATTTTTGAAATCACCATTGCTTGAGGCACTTGTTGAGTAGAGGAAAAAGTTTGGGTTACTTGTCAAACCAAGGTGTGAAAATAGAGGGCTTAGGAAAATAGAGACAGAGTGTTATAGGCAGAGGTGGCAAACATAGTGAGAGTGATGGACATCAGTCCATGATTTGGCCTTATCTGGGTGTTAGATTGGCTAGGCCTTGACAAAGAAGCAGGATAGTGAAAAATTTCTCTTGGAGGAGATTTCTAGAACTCACATGATCCTTTAATTTTGTTTCTAGAAATATAGGAAAAAGAATTTAGTCATCTAAACAGGTAAAAATTATTGATGACTAACAGGTACTAAGGCATACAAATTGGAGGTTCCTACATATTCCAGAGTGCACCCAGTTTTCCATGTCTCATGCTTAAAGGACGTTATATGTGACAAACTTCTGGTTCAAACATTATTTCCAGAAGTTGATGAGGAAGGAAAAATCATATGGGAACATGAAGCAGTCATGGAAAAAATAACTTGAAAACTATGAAATTGATCAATTTCAAAGTATATCATCAAGTGGAAGAACTTACCCACTGAATATTCCACATGGGAGGATGATAATTTTATACAGAAGCATCCAGAACTACTCAAGCAATTAGGACAAAAATTTTTGGAAGGAGAGGGGCATGTTAGGGACCTATATTACTAGTGTAGTCCCTTATTGTTGTTAGTGTATCCCCCTTATTGTTATTTTTGTACCCCTATAGTCCCCATAATGTTATTATTGTGCCCCATACTAGCCCGCTATTGTTATTTTTGGGCCCTTACATTATTATTGTTAGTTCGGATAGGATTATATTGTGACCCCATGGACTCCTATATATAGAAAAGGTATTTGTTCATTTGAATCATCTAATAATTGTTCATTTAGGTAATGTAAAGGAGGTTTCCCCCTCGAAGACATTGATTTATAAGTTGTTGATCTCTCTTTTCTTCTATATTGTGAGTTGGTTTCATAATAGAGCAGACCTAGATAGTACACAAGTGGAGTCACTACAAGAACACAAATATTGCTTCTCTTCTAGAAAGCCTGTACAGTACCCCGACAAAGTCACTACCAGAACACAACATTGATCTACTTGCTAGTGAGCCTGAACAATACCTCGAGAGAGTTTATTACTTCACCTCTCCACGTAGTAATATTTTCTCTTCTTTCTCCTTTATTTATTTATTTAAAGAGTATTTTGCATTGGCTTATTCATTTTGGGTGGAAGAGGGATCCCAAATTATTGAGAGCAGGAGAGGTTGTTCCTTCAGGGAAGAACACAAAGACCTCTAATTTAGTTTTTCTCGTTTATATTTTTTTCCCTTTATACCTTTATACTTGTTGGATAAGCATGGAAACACCAAAACATAAAGAACCAAATGTAGGTACAAGGTTTCCCAAATAGACATGAGTTCATGGTTTGACCAAAACTCTCCTTACATACAGATCATACTTTCCATTGGTACTTAATCGACCAAAATAAATAACCAACACAGGGACAAAGGATCGAACCTTTAGCCAAATGTTGAAGTGTCCCAAGTCTCCTTTAGACATCAGTCACACACATTCTTAGAAACCAAAATATGAACAAGGACAAAAATTATTCACATAAGGAAAAAAATAGGAAACACAACAAAAACAATGATAAAGAGAATAAAATTTCGTACATAGTGTAGGTCACAACCCCTAATTGTCATTGAAATTAATGTTTCAAATCTTGGCCATTGAAAGGGAGAGAGTCAATATTACTGTCAAGTGACTGAAGATGATAAGTGCGATGACAAAGATTTTGGTGCACTGTGAATGACCCAATCCACAGGGATTGAAACTTAGTGTGTTTGCCTTTGTCTTCATGGGATTTTCCCCACTTCAAGACTAAGACACCCACACTAAAGCTACTCTTCCTTGCAGACTTCTTGTCAAATGACCTCTTCATATGACTTTTATTGAATGAACATTTTTCTTTTTCTTTCAACCATTAATCATGTAGCTTGTGAAGAGTGTCCATCCTACATTGCACTAACATAATGGCTTGCCCTAGGATTCTCATGAGAGTTAGCGAAGGTGCCAGTAGATGTTGGGCGGGAGGATGGATTTTTTTTTGTATACAAGGATGTAAGGGGAGGTGTTCATGGAGGGCTTCAGCGTGACTTGGTTAGCCCATAAGGAATTTGTTGGCTTGACGGGTCTTGACCCAGGTTCGGATTTAAGGTTTTCCAACAAACCCCTATACTATTGGCCCTTTCGGCAATGACCTACTTGCGCAGGTCAAGGTCTCACCCGAAGTAATATGGGAGGATGTTGGAACCAGGCTTCCGCACCCAGAGAGAGAGAGAGTTATTTAAGGCAGCCCTATTAGGATCTGTAAGACTTGCCCAGGTTCTTATTGCAGAACCTTTAACAGTATATTTGCAGAATGCGAATCTCATAAACCCATAGATAGCATGTAAACATAAATAAAGCAACTATTATAAATCAGATCTTATTAATACCTTCTTCTCCACGTGTGCATTAATAGTTATCAATAGAAAGAATCACCATAGTACCATAAACACAGCCAGTTCTTATAACATAGAGATACGATCAAACATATTTATCATTCGTTAGCTTTTGAAATCCACTTTAGACCCAATTCCCAACCCGCGCACACAGCCAGCGGGGTCCGTACATAGCAGGACTGACGATCTCTGCGCACATAGCTAGCAGGAGTCCTTACCCAAATACAACCTGAAAACAGATCTCAATAGTTCGTGATTAGCATAACTCACCCTTATCTTACCTCTAGACTTGATATATCCATCTACTTATAGCATCTTAGCCTACGCTATCCTATGGTCCACAAATCATGGTTTTTGGACTCTTGGTCTACCCTTTGACCCATTACGATACATTGGGGGCTTTAACCCGCCCCAAAGCCCCTGCGTTAAACTAAGTATTAAAAAATTTATATCAAAACGCAACGTTGGAACATATCAAAATGAATCTAGGGGACCCTGTTCCAACAGGCCCCCAACATAATCTTGTGACTCGTTTTGAGTCACAGTGGCTGTGGGGTCTTCATCTTCTCCTGGAGCTGCTTGATGGTGATGACCAGAGGGGGAAAAACACCTTCGCTCTGTGCGGCAACATTCTGTGCAATTCAAACCAACTTTTGTGAAGTTAGGCCTTCTGTAGTGGCGGTAACACTTTCCAAAGTCTGATTTAGCTGCTTGACCGCTACATCCAAATCCAGCAACAACTTGAGGGCTTCATCTACCCAGGGCTTGAGGTAGTCACTGAGGACCTGCTTCTTGTGGTGGAGCCTCTCGAGTTCATCCCTAAACACGTGGCTGGATCGAAAATGTGCCAGGAATTGAGATGGAATAAGTGTGAGCATTGTAGCGTCCATTTGCTCAAATTCTTCTTCCTTCTGGCACAGCTCTTGGTTAAATTCGCGAAGAAGAGGATCGCACTGCACCGTAGAAAATATCTTCATATTTGTCTCAAACAATTTGGTGCCCTGGGAAATCTGCGTTGTAATGGTATTTGTAGCTTCGACGACTAATGTAGCTCTCTGGGTGTGCACCTCGGGAGGGGCCTCAGGCTGCAACTGAGCCTGCAGCGCATCATTCTGATGCTCCAACTCTGCTTTAACATTTTTCATTTATGTCCGAGAGGCATTTAGAGCTGTGGCGATTCCTTCAATCTTGGCCTGCGGGGTGGTGGAGGTCGAAATGTCCTCTTGCACATCTTGGCATAATTTTTTGATCAGACGTTCCATCTCTGTTTTATGCGTAGTAACAATGATGTATGTGGCATGTGCCTGAGAAGCCTTAGTAGTCTTAGCTGCGATGATCTTCTCTGCCTCACTTAGCTACTACTGCGCTCGCCTGTCTTTGTGCTGGATCTCCTCAAAGAGGGACGTGTGGAGAGCATGCAGCGACTCTCCTTGAAGCCGAACCAGGTCAAGATAGATTTCTATGCAAGCATGAACTTGCTCACACAGGCTGGGTAGAATCAGAGTGAATGTTATGCCTGGCAGGGAGCAGAGTCGGCTCTTAGTTGCGGAGATAAATTCTGTGCTCATAATGGACTAAATGGATTGATGCTACCTCGCCTGAACCACACTTGTATGTAGTGTATTGGCTTTTAGCTGGAGGGCATGTAGCTCGGAATGTAATGTTGTGACTGTAGCCTTCTGCTACTCTTCTAGGGCAACCTACCTGTCCTCCGAAGTGATAGTTGTTAGTATGAATCTTAATTCCAAGCGTACGAAAAAATACCACTTTAGCTGTGCATAACAAACAACCCTAACAACAAATATGGCTGCAAATATCCTCAGATCTGCAGTTAGGTGATCAAGATAAATGCTACAAAAAATCTAGATCTATGCATCAAAAGAAATTAAGCAGTAGAAAAACAAGATTTACTCCATGCATCCAATAGACAAGACAAGAATATGTTGAATGAATTTTTTATTAATGGCACCTGGGAGGAAAACACAGAAGGGTGTTACCAGTTCTCCTTAATGGGATGGGCTCTTGTAATTCCTCAGCACTTCAGATCTAAAATTCCTCTCTCTTGATGGTGTAGAAAACCCAGAAAACAATGGTAGCAAAATATGACTATGATGGTGGATCAAATTCAGACCAAAAGTATAGATCTAGAGTGATCTTTAGGCAACAAAAGGTGGTAAATGAATGGGAAAACCCTTCTATTTATAACAAAACATTGAGTTAGTATAGATATTGGTGCATAATTAAAATATTGTTAACCAAATCAAGATCCAACTTTTATGGAATATTTTATTATATTTGTTGGAGGGAAAAGGAATTTGACTTGGGTCAAATCCCTTCGTTTGTAAAAAATAAATAAATAAATGATTTATTTAACATTTTAAGGATGTGGTTGAGTAATAATCAAATAAATAATGGTTTATTTAATTATTTATGGGTGATTTACTCATATTTAACAAAGAATATTATTTAATAAGGTTTAAATAATTATTCTTTAGAAAATAATAAGATAAATAATGATTTATCTAATTAATTCCTTGTTTTGGGTTAAATATAACCAGGAATATTAATTAAACTGTTGTTTAACTAATTATTCCTTGAGGAAAATCAAACAAATATATATTTATTTAATATTTCCTCATGGGGTTTCCTGTTTAGACCATAAACAACTTAATAAAGGTGGTTTACTAAGTTATTTTAATAGTGAAAGAAATTTTACTTAGGGTAAAATTGGTCTTACATAGTGTACTTGGGTCCATCCAATAATAATAGGTTAGATGACCAAAAAATGGTATAATAGATTTCCCCCCAACATGCAAGCACTAGGAGCTAATCGTATGACCGAAGTATGTTGTAAGAACTCAATCACTAGACATTGAAGGGGAAGTCAGAGAGGGACATATAAGGTAGACTAAAGTTCTGAGAGGACTAGACCCTGAGGAGGTGAGACTTACAAGTAAAACAAGTCTCTTTTATGAGTGAGTACCTGTGCTATAGGCGGCGGGGAGGCATACCTATGCCCAATGAGACAAAGTACAAAGAATAATGTGTCCAGTAAACAAAGGATTGAACCAAATAGTACATGCTAGCATAAACATGAGCCAGATAAACAACATGATAATGAATCCCACATACATGCTGTGCCTGGGATAACAGGAAGGACTTGTACAATAATGTATGAGTACATGAGATACAAAATACAACCTAGATTCCCCTGTAAATAGGAAATGGCTTTGAAAATATGACTGATACATGCAATCAAAAAGGAATTTCAAGGGGCTGAGGCTGACATCATCAAATCTATGGAGCTGCATCGAAGGCTGAAAATGAAGAGGTCATCTGGGCATGTGGGGGGCTACCTGTATGACCACCCCCTCATGAGGGCTAAGACATCTCACACACACTCGGGAATCACCGGTCCAATCTGCTGCATCACTGAACCATTGAGTATATGGATCTTGATCATGCTGAAAGGAGCTAAAGCGAAGAAACAATCAAGTCAAAGGGATATAAGGAGTCCCTTTGCCTAATCCGAGGCACCGAACAAGAGTGGAAGCTGGAACCAAGGTACAGCGCCCTTTAGACCTGTCTTCTGGAATAAATGATTTGATGTCAACAGAAGGAGGTCTGCTATAGGTGAGGCAATAAGGGGTCCTCAACTACAACACGAGAGAAATAGTAAAGCGACTAACAGACAGACAACAGGGGTGATGATGAAATGGGGGGGGGGTACTGAGTAGCGGACATACGACTTCCCTTTTTAGAGCATAAAGGGCATGGATGACCTGGCAGCGATTGACACAATATCATGAGGGATAGGGGACAGTGGGACTGGAGGCCATAATGTGCGACACGAGAGAGGGACCATGAAATGAAGGATGGAGGACTATAGCAGGATACAAAGGGATTCAAGATAGACTCCATGAATGCGATGATGACTCAACTCGAATGTTCTAAACAAGGGAAACTCGATGGTGTTGCCACCTAGCAAAGGTCTAATGAGGGACCATACAAACATGAGTACAATATGGTAACTCACGACAAAAATTGACACGAGTGTGGACAATTATGTAGGAAAAATGGTGCCCCCAGTACGAGCGTTGCAAGTGAAGAAATTCGATTTTGAGGAGGTGTGAAGTGACGCTTCGTGGACAAAATGTTTCTTGGTGAAGTGTCAAATCCAAAAGAGTTATGAGCTGGCTACCTAAAACAAATAAAACATGCATTTCAGGAGGGAAATGATAAGGGTAATATTTCTTAAGGTAGAGTGCATTACGAGGGTTAGGAAGGGTGTGTCCTTCGAAATCCTATAAGAGGTATGCCACCTTTCCTAAATCCTTACTAATGATGTAAGGGCCTAGCCATAATGAATCAAATTTCCCATGACCAAGGACATCATGGGCCTGGTCATACACTAGAATAAGGTCACCTTCGTGGAAAGTATGAGGGTGGAATTTTCTATCATACTGAGCTTTGGTGTGTTTCTTAGCCGCTTCAATGGTTTGCAATGCAACACGATAGTCTTCGGAAGCGTGTTCAAGCATGATAAGTCTTTTTTCGAAGTTCCATGGCTAGATGAAGGGAAGGGATTTCACACTCGATTGGTAAAACTGCCTCCTCTTCGAAAACAAGGTGGAAAGGATTAAACCCAGTGGCGGTTTTAACATAAGTTCTATAGGCCCACAAATCAGGGAAGAGCATAAGGTGCCAGTTGGTTTTGTGCTTATCCACCGTCCGTTGAAACATGGTTTTACGGATTTTATTGACTGCTTCAACTTGGCCATTACCTTGGGGGTAATAGGAGGAGGAATATTGGTGCTCAAAACCCAACAACGAGGATAGCTCATGCAATATCTCATCTTCAAAATGTCAGCCATGGTTAGAGACCAATTGTTTTGGAACTCTGAATCAAGCGATAACATGGTTAAAGAAAAATAGGGTTGCGATAACTACCGTGTTGTTAAACGTTGGCATGGCCTCAGCCCATTTTGTGAAATAATCAATCGCCACGATGATATACTTGTGGTTACCAGGAGATGAAGGTCGACACTCCATAAAGTCGATGGCCCACTTACAAAAGGGGCCAGCTAAGATGATAGGATGGAGGGGAGCTGGAGGAGCTCGCGCCTTAGGGGCGAAGTGTTGGCAATTGGAACAATGTTTGACTACTTCAATGCAATCACCAAAGAGAGAAGGCCAAAAATACCCAGTACACATGATTTTATGGGCAGTGGAAAGATTGGAGAGCTGGCCACCACAAGCGCCGCTATGGCAGACATTGAGGACTTGCTCAGCTTCAGTGTGTGTGAGACAATGACGAAGGACAACATCTACACCATGATGATAAAGGTTGTCACCGATAAGAAGGTAGCGAGGGGCTTGGTGTCGAATACATCATCGAGCATCACAATCAAGATGGAGGGAAAAATTTTGGGTTCGCAAGTAAGTGAGGATGTCACCATACCAAGGATCGTCTGTGGTAATGGTGAAAAAATGTTCATCGGGAAAATCATCATTAACTGGAGGATCCTGCGTACTGGTAGGTAATTCGGAAATGAGTTCAGCAAGGGCTAAACCCTTCTTACTTTTAGGTGTGACAAATTCAAGATAAAATTCTTGGAGAATAACGATCCAACGGGCGTACTTCCCATTGATGATTCGGCGACTCAATAGGAAGGCCATAGGGTTGGAATTAGTCACGACCTTGGTGGAACGCATGAGGATGTAATGACAAAGTTTTTGGACCGAGAACACGACAGCCAGTGCTAATTTCTCTTCATGTGAATAGGATACAGGAGGTCCTACAAGGTTCTTACTGACATAATAGATAACATGCTCGATTCCGTTGTCATCTTCCTGTAAAAGGACTCCAATGACCGAATAGGTGGAAGCGAAGATGTACAAGATAAAGTCCCTATCAAATTCAGGAGGACAGATCAAGGGAGCAGATGTGACAGCATGGTTCAGGGCATCGAAAGACTCTTGAGCATGGTCATCCCACACAAATGGAATGTTAGATTGGAGGAGTCTAATGAACCCATGCGCAGTGGTGGCATAGTCAAGGATGAACCAGCGAAGGAAATTAGCTTTACCTTGGAGGCTTTGTAACTGGCGTAAGGTACGAGGAATAGGAAGCTGAAGGATGGCTTGAACTTTCAATGGGTCAAGTGTTATACCATATTTAGACACAATGAAGCCTAAAATACAGCCAGTAGGAACACAAAAGACACACTTCAGTGGGTTGAGCCGGATATTATACTTGCGACATCGGAGAAAGACGGTACACAGGTCATTGAGGTGTTGCACCTGATGTTTATAACGTGCGGTGAGGTCATCTAAATAAGCAAGAATAATATGGGATAGGTCATGGAAATAGTAAGACATGGCCCGGTAAAAAGTGGCTCCGGCATTTTAAGGCCAAACGGCATGACCCGATAGGAAAAGGTTCCCCATGGACTAATAAACGCAGTCTGAAGCTGATCAGAATGATGTATAGAAATTTGGTTATATCCAGAGAAACCATCCATGAAGGATAGAACCTCGTGCCTCGAACACTCATCAATGATTTGGTCAATGAATGGTGTGGGGAAGTTTTCTTTGGGACAAGCTTTGTTCAGGTCACGAAAGTCAGTGCAGACACGGATGGTGCTTTGTTTCTTGAGGACGGGAACCGGGTTGGACACCCAAGTGGTGTATTCGATAGGATAGATAAAACCAGCCTGCTTGAGCTTATCGATTTCATCTTTTATAGCTTCTCATTTGGAAGGAATAATGGGTCTCAACTTTTGAAGGATAGGATTGGCATCGGGCCATGTATCGATATGGTGTTCGAAAATGGCGGGATCAAGTCCGGGCATTTTTGAATAGGTCTAGGCGAAAATATTGTAGAATTATTTGAATAGCTTGGTGTAAGCCTCAATTTCTTCTGGGGTACATTGGGCGCCCAAGGTGATATTTTCTTCAACCCCTGGTTTGTTAGAAATTTCAATTTTAATGGTAGGAGAGATATTGGCCATATTTCATTCTTCAAAAGCATCAGGTGCAAGAATGGGATTTCTAAACCAATCGACTTCATTAGGAATGAAGTCTTTAGTTTCCACAGCATATTGGTTGTGGGACTATTGCAGGAGAAAGTACGCACGGTGGTGGATATCATCCCATGGAAAGTCAGGATTGGTCATCGCTTCCATAATGTCTTCATCACAGTGAAATATGGGGTGAATGGAGGAAGGGAGACCACCTGACGCGGTAGAGCTACCTGACTCATAATCATGTGAAGAAAGGCTCACATGTGCAATTTCATGGGGGATGACCGAAGAGTAAGGAGATAAATGATCTACCGATGTTGAGCCCAGGGTGATCACTGAAGGGAGGTCAAGCGAAACAACAGGGGAAGATTTAGAGGGAGCTTCCACCAAGGGTCTCATGGATGATGATAGGTAGAGGATGGTGGCCGCAAGCTCAGTCGTCTCGACATCAAGAGGGGGAATTTCAATGGGAGCAGGTAAATCCTTATTTTGGCCTACGGCACATTGCACAAGTACGGGAGAGGCAGATTGGTTCTTCTCAATCTCGTACTCCCGAACTACCTCTAAAGAGGCACGACAATGCTTAAGTCAGAGACAATGGTGGGAATAATGGCCATGGAGATCACACAGAGCACAGGGTTGGTTGGTGTGAATATTTTTAGGATTATTGGCTGTAGTCGAGGAAGAAACAGAGGTTTCAGGGACCATAGACTCAGGGAACACAACTTTAACCATGGGCTTGATATGATGCAGTTCAGGATAGTTATGGGTGGCATGGCCGACGACATCACACAAAGCATAGGGATTTGTGGGTGGGGGAGGTGCAGGGTTAGTCGGGGCATCCTTGTCCTTTGAGGCCCTCTTGCGAGATTTTCCCTTCTTGCTCGAAGCGGTCGCAACAGGAGGTGGTTCCTGTTGAGGTGGTTGAGGCACTGTTGCAGCGGGAGAAGTCATGGAGATCGGTTGAACTGGAGTCAAAGCAAGATAAGGTTTGGGTTGACCAGGCGGGGTAGTGGCTGAAGGATCAAGGTACCAGACGGGAATCCCAAGGGTCAGGTTAGGAAGAGAGAGGGTGGCCATGACAGGTGTCGTATACACTCCTGGTGGGGGAGCTAGGAACGATATCTAACTAGAGGGGTAATGGCCAGGCAAGACGGCTCCTAAATGGTTAAGGCCTGGAGGAACCATTCTAGGAGGGCAAAGAGGCTCATAAATACCAGCTGAAGGGCCAAGAGGAGCAGGTATAGAAGGCTAAATTGAAGGACTAGGAGTAGGCTGCAGAGGGCGAGGAAGCTGCTGACTAGCCGAGGCAGTCCGCCTGAGGGTAGCCCGAGACGGTTGCATCATGCAAAAATTCGATGAGCTGGGATCAAAGACAGGAGGAGGAAGACCAGGGAATGTACCAAGAAATGAGGAATCTTTGTAGACTCCAAGTGAGACACTATTCAAAGGATCGACGGTTTGCTTGTTGGCCACCGAAGAGATGGTGGAATTAGGGGAGGTCTGAGACTTTGGTTCGTAATATGTCAACTGGTTGATGGTGACTATCTTTCCATTATGAGGGAAGGACATCTTGCGGTGAACCGCAGATGGGACAACGGTCATCGCATAGGTGTAGCTACAACCCAATAGAATGTTATAATCTAGGGGGGCATCTATGACTTCTACGTAAATGCAAACAGTCTTGCCCGCAAGAGTAATAGGATAATTGCGGAATAAGCCAATGGGCTAGGAGGCATGGCCATCCCACGATTGGAGAGTGATCATGGAAGGAGCCAACTCAAGTGATCCGAGTCGCTTCCAAACCGAAGTGAAAATCACACAGGTGTATGCCCCCTCATCAATTATACACCGAGAAACATTGGTGTTTCGGATCTTAACTGGGATTTGGAAGGCAATGGAAGCAGGAAGAAGAGGATGTTCTGACTGGTCAACATCAAAGAAAATCAAGTGATCATCGGTAGGATTTACAGTGCCCATGGAAGATAGTAGATCTTTTCGTTGTGAAGGGCATGACTGGAGGAGTTCCAACATTGAGATGGCAGCAAGAGATTGCGCCAGATCATCTACTATACTATACAAATGGGAAAATTTTCTAGAAGCATCATTTCGGCGTAGTGGTCCCTTAGGGATCTTTTTATGAGCCTCCACCTTAGGCCGAGGGATCTTCAAGGGACCATTAGGTGTCGAAAAAGGCTCTGTAGAAATTTAAGGAGGTAGATCGGGGACAGACGTCGTGGGAGGCTTAGTGTACTGACGGGACCGAGTCTGAAGGTTGAGGTCAACGATAACAGGTTGGTCAGAGTTCATCATTAGGATCTGGTAATCGTGGGTACCAGATGGAAGAGGTTGAGTGACCGCCTGACCTTCAGGTGGTTGGGTAGCCACAAATCCTTGCTGAGGGAAAGGATTAGTGAGCCTAGCTGGCTGATTAGGTGCAGAATTGGGAGGGATGGAAGGGGAGGCTTGCTATCCTCGCAATGTTGCTTGAGATTCCCACATCTTCTTTATCTGTGGTAAGAGAGGAAAATCATGCGTGTAATTACCATAAACACCAAAACAAGAACAAGGCTTATTCATACGAACAAGCATGTCTTGCTTGGGATGAGTGCCCTGTTGCTGGTTAGCAGTGTAAGGGGAATTATTTTGTGGATTAGGTCCAGAATTACCGGAGGCATATTGAATTTGAGTGCCTTTACTCTTCTTTTTGGAAGGAGGAGGATTAGTCGCACCCTTCTATGCATACACCTGCCCCTGAGGGGGCGGTGGCTGCTGTTGCGGGGGTTGAGAAGGCAAGGGAGGTAGAGGTGCTAATGTTGGAGGAGCTGGAGCATCAGGTTGTGGATACAGATAATAAGGAGGTTGGGTAACAGTGTGGTAAATAGGAGGTTTGGCAAAAAGAGGAGGCATGCCGTATCCTGGATACGTGCTACCAGGAGGGGGAAAAGTGCAGGAGGTGCTGCCCCCCCCCTGAGGAAAACCATAGCCCATGGGAGGCTGAGCATATGGATTAGAGAGAGGTCCAATGATATCGTCGGCGGCGTGAGATGTCCCCGGTGTGTTGGCACCACCGGGTCTAGGAAGATCAGGTAGAACGGTATAAACATAACCCGACTGAGCGTAGACCAGGTCATATTTTAACGCAATTTGGAGAGCGACTTCTTCAGTTTGAGGAAAATGCGATGCGATATATTTCTCGATAGGTGTCAAGAGAGATCTAAGGAACCAGTCTATGTAGACACGGTCTTCGAAGGTAGGGGCTCAACATAGGCTCTTTCTTCTCCACCATTCCTGGACATGATCGGATAGGCGGGTCACAGACGATTGACGGAAAGAAGTAAAAATTTCGGTACCAGTGTCGTAACAAAGGGGAAGCTGGAAGTAAGACGGAAAAGCCTGGGCAAGAGTTGAAAAGGTGGTATGAGAGGAAGGGGCTTGATCAACATACCATTTAGAAGCTTCACCAGTAAGCGTACGTTGGAACAACCGAAGACGGACAGAGTCATCAGTAATGGAGTTAGACAAACACCACATGTGGAAAGATCGAACATGATTTGTAGGATCTTCACCAACAAGATATTCAAACTTGGGGATGTCGGAAGGGAGCTTGGTTGGCATAGGAGGCCAAGAAACATCATGGTGTATAGGGTCATTTATCAACTAGTCAAAATTGGGAAGGCTAAGGCCTGCCATGTAGGGGAGCAAGGGCGCAGCCGGGGTAGTGTCTGTTGCGGTCCCACTAGTGGTATCTAAGCATGAGGTCTGGGGTTACCACCAACATTAGGTCCTACACCAGACATGGTGAAGGTGACAGGGGGAGAACTGGGGGTGGAATGAGAAGGAGAACCCAATGAACCAGAAGAAGAGTCGGATGGACTCGGTGGAGGACTAACTCGAATCCTACACGGAGGAGTAATTATTCCTACCAGAAACTGAGGATGAAGGCCAAGAAGTCTCTGGGATAAAAACCTTGGTGGCGCAATGATGACAACACAAACACGACACAAAGGAAAAAGAGACCAACAAGGGTAGGGAGGTGCAGGATCAACTGATTACAAGGTCGAAACAAGGGCAGAGAGGTGTAGGATCAATTGATTTCAATGTTTTTAGAGTCTTTTCCTGGTGGTGTTAACCAAGCCCTTTTTCGCTTAGGGTGTGTGTGTAAAGTGTGTAAATTTTAATTTTTAAACCCAGACATTTGTAGAGAAAAATAAAAAGTTTGTTTTATAGCTGCAAATAAACTTGCAAATAATAGTATATAAGACTAAAATAACAAAAAAATAAAGAGCTAATAATTCAATAATTTAAACCCAAGGAGGTAGGCCTCTCAACAAATAGTCTGTAGGCGGGTAAAAAACTAATCAAAACACACTAAAATAGGCAATATATCTAAGGTCAAGAGTGACAGGGATCTAAAGGTCAAATTTGCTGGAAAGTGGTGCAAAAAACAACAACAAATTAGAGGAAAGATTGTTGTAAATGAGGTGGCGAAAGGCTATGTCCTGGAGGGAAACAGAGGTGACCCTAGAGGAAAACCAAAAAAAACTAAATGAGGTGTTATAGATGGATACAAAGCCAATCTGAAGTGGATCTAAAGGTGAGGTATCAGATCTTGAAAAATGACTAAAGACTCTAAAATTTCAGACAACCTGTGACGGAAAAAAACTCTTCCACAAAAAGTGGAAGATATTGAAGCCCTAGGGGGCTATGTTCCCTCTTAGTTGAGAAAAATAGAAAAAGTACAGGTCCAAAAGGGGCGGAGACGGAGGTCAGACAACCCTAAATAGAGGCTCAGACAAACCCATAAAACTTTCGAAAAAATTCCCGCAAAAAGTCCAGGTCGCAGTTTTTGACCTGTTTTCTACAGAGGTCGCAGTTTTTGGGCAGATTCCCGCTTCTTGAAGCTCCAGGTTGCAGGTTTTGGGCCAAAAAGTGTGACCTGCACTTTCGGCACTTTCGATGGTAGATTTCAGAAAAAAGTGTCGTCTCAGCTGTGACTGATGTCTGTTACCTGCGCAATAGGTCCGAAAACACACAAAAGCTAGAATTTTTATCATTTTAGGGTTTTATAGGTTAAAAAAAACACCAAGAAAGGAAAAAAAAAGAGGTTGAAGAGAAATCCTAGGGTTTTAAGCAGTTGGATATGCAAGGATTAGAAAAACGACATCGGTCGTAATTGTAAACGCGTGTGGAGTCACTAGTTGTTAGTATGAATCTTAATTCCAAGAGTACGAAAAAAGACCGCTTTATCTATGCATAAAAAAACAGCCCTAACAACAAAGATGGTTGCCAATATCCTCAGATCTGCAGTTAGGTGATCAAGATAAATGCTGCAAAAAATATGACTCATGGTACTCAAAGACACACAAAGAGGAAAACAAGACATTCTACATCTAACAGAGCAAGACAAGAATATGTTGAAATAATTGTACACGGAACTCGGGAGTAGCGTGGCGGGTGTTACCACTTTCCTCCTTTCTAATGGGATGGTTCTCAGGTTCTCAAGACTTAGATCTAAAATTCTCTCTCTGATGTAGTAGAAAACCTGCATCACAATGGTAGCAGTATCATGACTATGATGGTGTCCACCCACACTAAAAGTATAGATCCAGAGTGATCTTAGGCATAAAAAGTGTAAATGAATGGGAAAACCCTTCTATTTATAATAAAACAATATTGATTTAATTTAGAGATAGAAAAAAGAATAAAATATTATTAACCAACCAAGATCCAACTTTTATGGAATATTTTATTATATTTTTTGGAGGGAAAAGGAATTTGACTTGGGTCAAATCCCTTTATTTGTAAATAATAAATAAATAAATGATTTATTTATCATTTTAAGGATGCGATTAAGTAATAATCAAATAAATAATGATTTATTTAATTATTTATGGGTGATTTAGTTATATTTAACAAAGAATATTATTTAAACAAGGCTACAAGGTAGCGACTACTTGCTGCTTAGTTTAAATATAGTAATGTTGCAATGTGATGTTGGAAATGACTATGGGTAGCTATTACGGCTATTACATGCCACTTAATGTAATTATAGAGATGTTGCAATTTGAGTTTGAGCATGTCTATGAGGATTTGCTAAATGTTGCCATTTGAATTTAAGGATGTCTATGAGGATTTTCTTTGTAATAAAGTTGTCGCTTAGTTTAGTTTAAATATAGCTAAATTAAAGTAAAAAATAAGAATTTATGTTAGTATTAAGGTTTAGAATCTAATCCATTTAGGTTTTTACTAATATTTTGTTAATCCAATTCCACCCAAATACAATAACAATGCCATATTGTATACCATCTGAAAACTTTTACATTTTCCTAAACTATATATATGAATATGAAATTTTATAATGCTAAAAATAAAAATATTATTATAAGAATTTATAATAACATGAAATATAAGTTATATATATATATAAGGAATTTATTGTTATTATTCAAAAAGTTGCATGTTATTTTTACTTAAAATTACATGACATGATATATAGCAATTAAAATTGTTTAATATTTTTTATAGTTATATATTTGATATATTTAATGTGTATTGGTGTGGAGAATATATATATATCTCTCTCTCTCTCTCTATATATATATATATATATATATGTTAATATATATATATCGTTTGGTACGAGCTGATGGAACCATATGCCTGAAGGATTTGACGGAACTTACTCGATAAGACCATTGTAGAATAAATGTTAAATATAAGATAAATTCTATATATATATATATATATATATATATATATATATATATATATATATATATAAGAACCGATACATTCACTTTGTAGCAGAGTTGTTTCTAGAATATATATACAAACACATTACAATGTAAAGGTAGTGTATAAGGTATACTAATATATGTATACATGAATGCAAATAAGAAGAATTTATGTCATATAAATATTGTAATTTATATAGAAAATTCAAAAATAGAACCATGTGTATCAAGTTATTTTATATAAGGAACTTTTTAGAATACAAAATTTTGAATTGAAAATAATAAAGATATAAGTTAAATGGAGAAACTACATTGAACTAGAACTATAACAATTTTAGAAACATTCTAATATAAATTTTATTTATAAATGAAAAACATTACAGTTTTATTGAGAAATAATTGATACTAAAAATCTAAGAAATATAAAATAGAAATTTAAAATTCAAAGACCTTCTATAACTATATATATATATATATATATATATATATATAAAGTAAAAAAATATTTATCGAGACAAAAAGAACTTCATTCTTCGGTACTTAACAATTTGGCCTATTTATAACATTAAAATCCAAAACAAATTGTCAAAAGACAAAATATTCCATGAGAGGCATAAAACATTTACAATATAAAGTATATAATCCAAATCACTCGGTACTATGGAATTCCAGCATAGGAAAATATTGCCCAAACAAGAGATAGAATGAAGAGTTGGGCACCGGGTTCTTGCAGGAGAAGACTGACCGAGAGGATTCACCTCTGTTCTAGAAATTAAGTTCTATTTTGTGGATTAGTTTTGCTGTCTCTGTGTGGACAGTATCTGTAATTGAATTTTGAACGAGTTTTCCCTTCTTGATATGGCTAACATGTAACCAAGAAAAACCATGATGTATGGACATTAGTTAGCATATCAATCGACAAAGCATATTGGACGAAATTATTTGATTTGAACCTCATTGACGGAAACATATGTTAAATGTTCATGAGGGAATGGATATGGCACCAACCCACCTCTACGAAATTCAATCCTAGAGTTTAATTCATATTGATACGGTGTATATTATGATTTTATTGTTTATTTTATTTAACGGATATGAATGTAATTGATCAATGGAAGAAGTTTACGATTAGTTTTTGACGTGTAAATCATCCAAGAATCAATTGTGTTGACGTGTTAAGGTTTTTACCAATCGGTGCAACTGGTGTACGCATATCTACTTAGCGACATGGTAGGTTACTGTCTTGAATAAAAATATGTTACATATGAGTTACAAGGCATTGGATGGGCACATCAATGTCAATGACTTAGCACTCGAAATTAGTGGTGAGTGTAAAAATTTGCATTGAGTAAAGGCGAAATTGTGACTGTAACCATCTGGGGAAATGAGGATAGCAATGGTGTGTCGAAATCTCTGTAAGCGATAGCCGAAGGAGTCGTAGAATGCATAGCAATGGATCGCTGCATAGTGAGGGGTCTCTGAGGAAAAGAAAGAGTCAAACTGCAGTGATGATTCGTGGAGATTTTAACTCGTTGAATTATTGCGGAGAATCTGTGAAATCAAAGTATAAAGAATGAGACGGAACCTGGAGCAGTGAGGGATGGAACCATGAGACACACAGTAAAAATGGCATTCAAGAAACCGGTGGTCTCGCGCTGGAAAAAAGTGGTAACCAATTTTTTTCAAAAAAATGTGATGAGTCCCATCGGTTGACACGTAAGGAGGTGGTGGTATTTTAATACCACTAATTTCACGCAAGATTGGAGCGTTAAACCACAGAGGATTAAAAAATGCGATATCCGCGTTACTCGTCCGATCTACTACTTTCAAGATCTGACGGTGATGCGTTGCACGCGATGGACGGAGATTAATGGTGAGGTAAGTACCATGGGACCGATGTATTGATAAATGTAACGCGATGGTTTGGTTGATTGTAATGTTAATATATATGTTGTGCTAGATGTGCGATTTAGTTTAGTTCGTTATAGTTAAATGATGGATTAGAATGTCTGCATTAAAAAAATTTATTGCCTATACTTTCAAAACAAATCAAATATCTTTTCATATTACATGGGTACAATCAAATCTTTATGAGATTTGATAGTGCTAACAGATACGCATGTTTTTTTTATGTCATAGCCGAACCCATGGCGGAATGGTATTATCTCTTCCTTCTTAGAAAATATTATCACTCTGAATGTTGGATAGAGTGCACGTTAATGCTTTTCTATCAGCCAAATAAATAAATATAGTGTGGAAAACATTTCCTATTATTGTATATTTAAAACACATTTGCCTAAAACATTTTATATTATTGTGTATTTAAAACCCATTGTGATAAAAAAATATGCATTGCCATGTATGACACTCCAAAAGCTTGCTATCGTAAATCAATATAAAGGCAGAGGTACTGCTACAAAACAATTATTTAACTCCTCGAGTCCTGCACACATTTATGGCATTCTCCTTCCATCCTTTTTGTTTATATTGTAAAAATGGCTGTTAAACAACCTGATTTGACTGGATAAATCGTGTTTTTCTTTAATTGTGCTAAGAGAATAGAACTTGATTAGAGGTCTTGGCTTCAAAATTTTTCTGAAAGATACAACTTTAATCTTTTAGCGTAGACCGGTGCAGGAACTCTGGCGACATCTTGGAAATATCGAACCAATAATAAGCCGATTGAGTGAATGTATATTAATTTGCGTGCATAAGAATAGACTCGTACAACCGTCGGCGGAGTCCACCTCATACAACCACGACAGAAAGAGCACAAAGTATTTTGCAATAACATGTTGAAAATATTAGCCAATAAAAAATTAGATAAATAAATTAAAATAAATAAAATAAATAAATATTAATAAATATTAAAGTTTAACTATAGAGAATTGTAATTTTTTTTTGTTAAAATAGGAATTAATGTCTACATCACAAGGAACTTGATGCATAATACCTGCTGCGGTAGGTACAATAAGGTTTAAATAATTATTATTTAGAAAATAATAAGATAAATAATGATTTATCTAATTAATTTCCTTGATTTGGGTTAAATATAACTAGGAATATTAATTAAACTGTTGTTTAACTAATTATTCCTTGAGGAAAATCAAACAAATATAGATTTATTTAATATTTCCTCATGGGGTTTCCTGTTTAGACCATAAAAAACTTAATAAAGGTGGTTTACTAAGTTATTTTCATAGTGAAAGAAATTTTACTTAGGATAAAATTGGTCTTACATGGTGTACTTGGGACCATCTAATAATAATAGGTTAGATGACCAAAAAATGGTATAAAAATAGTGACTGCATCCACAATATGCTCCAAGTATTCCTTGGTCAGAGTAACCTCCATCTCCCTACCGAGCCTAGTAGCCCATCGTTTCGTTCGCCAACCCTTAGGGGGCTCTATTGCCCACTTTGTGCTACACAGGGACCCTGTGCCCTGTCCATCTAGTCCTTCGGTCTCCATATCCTGCTGTGACTCCTCTTCCACGCCCTAGGTCGTAGCTGGTGTTGGGCCTTGAAATTTTCATTTACTTCCATTAAATTTTCACTTATATTTCCATATTATCACCTTCACTCCACCTTCATTTCATTACATTTACCTTAGCATTACCACCATTGGGTTACATTTATGTTTTTCCAAACTTTATTTATTCCTAGTATTTTTAAGTGAAATTCTGGTTAAATATTAGAAAAAAATATGCACATACTTATACCTAACAAGTGGAATGAGTTTGTTTCCATGTGTAAGTCAAAAATAAGCTTCCAAAAGACTCTTATGTGGCCTCCTAAGGTGACTTGTCATACTTCCAAGTTGGGTGATTAAATGTTCAACCTATACAATCATTGGGCTTTACTTTTACATGATTTTACATTTCTTTTTAGATCCTCATTCAATTGTATAATTCGGTGTTCTTAAAGATAATTTCGAGAAGGTTATTTTATCATATTTCTAAACTGAAAGCTTGAATATCTAGCTTATGTAATTATTGAGTTTTCCCTTTGCATGCTTTAATTTCTTTCCTAGATTTAAAAACTAAAGTATAATTGGTTGCTCGTACATCATCTCAAGAGGGTGATTCTATCATATTGGATGCTGAAGTGATTGAACATACCTTAGTTGTTTTTCTTTACATGCTTTGAAATGCCTTCTTAGATTAAAATTGCAATTCCTGCAAGTGTGATTGCGCGTGCTATATTTTCTTTTGTATTTTTTTTCTTTCTTTTCGTTACTTGATTTCATAGGTTAGTTGAATCTCACTTTCATTATTTGATTTCATAGATCAGATGAATTGGTTTTCGTTATTTTCTAGTTAGATTGATCTAAAATGAAAGAAAAATTCTATCACATATAGTACATGCATGCTTCACAAGTTTACAAAAACTCCAGATTGACAAATTAAGTGACAGGAAATTATTTTACCCCAACATTTTGGCGCCGCTGCTAGGGAAGTGTGCATAGGAACTATCTTTCAGTATAGATTGTATTTTTTTTTATTAACCATTTATGGACAGAGGATCTAGAATGCAGCGCAAAGACTAAATTGAGGAATGGTATCAAAAAGCGATTTCTCTACAACATTGATAAATTCTTCAAGAGATCATTGTGGAAAAACGAAATATCAAGATGATTTGGCATATCCCTACAAACAATCAGGTACATTTTTCAAGTTTGGATATGAGCATTTCAAAAATTATAATTCATAAATAGCTTCATTGGAAGCATGAATATACTTAAAAAAGAATAAAAATTATATAGATAGGAAAAATAAAAATAAAACCAAACTTGGCTAGAATTTTAGAGTTTTTAATTTTGTTTTCAAAAAAATAATAATCAACGTTGATTAATTCATTTGGAGTAAATTTCAGTGACACAGTAAGAATCACTTCATTTTTTATCAACATCAGAAATAAAATTTGTGTGAAAAAATATGAATTTATTTGACGACGCTGACTAGTATGCTCTCTTCCCGTGCCTCGTTGCGACCTAGAAGATCATAAAATCAGATTAGTCAATTTAAAAATTTAAATTAAAAAAAAATCGTTAAAAGTTTTGTTGGAAATTGATCTACAATTCTATTGAAAATTGTCGTTTGAGTTGTGATCCCTTTTTTAATCGGTTCTGAAAATTTTAATATTTTTCACCCTCTCAATATTTTCTCATTTATTGAATTGCATGTGCACAATTTTTCTTTTAAAAAATAAAAATAAAATTCTTTGTTTTGTTTAAATTAAAAAAGATATAAGTATATCTATATTTTTTTAATTAAAAAAAATGTAACATATGTAATTTAAAATATATATATATATATATATATATATTATATGAAAACAAATAAAAATAAATAAATAAATAAAACATAATAATGTTAAAAAAAAAAAAAACAACGAATGGCCCATGGCCTTTGAAAACCATTTGAACAATAAAAAAAAGAGGCCCAAGCATATGCGTGAGGCTTTCCTTTGGCTTGGCCTTGCGCATATACACAGGCCTTCATCCATAATCCCACAACACCTCCATGCAAGCCACAATCAGACACACAGCCTTTTCGGCATATAAAATCCATTGTTCGAAGCGAGTTTCTGCAAAAACATAAAATATGATTGTTGCCAGAGCTCTGAGTGAATGATTCTGAGACCTTCGATTACTGATCCAATTCTTAATAGTTCTATCCAAGCCTGAAAATAAACCTGAAACCTCACATCAAAACTTGCAAAAGAAAAAAAATCCAACCACAACAATTTTATTTTGTTGTAGAAGTGATTGCCAAAAAGCGTAAATGTTAAAACACCCGATTTTAAAATGCATTTTCTGAGAAAACCGAGGCGAATTAGGAAAAAATAAAGCATGGGTGTTTTTGGGAACGGGGTCAATTAGGTAACTCATGAGCGATTTACTGGATTTCATAGCCATTTGAGAGAAATTCAGGGTTCTTTGGAGCTTCGTTTTGCAGATTGCGTGAGGGAAAAACAATTTGTTTTGAATTGTTTAAACATGGCAAGTTGAAAGAAAAAAAATCCAAGTTAATAGCAAACTCTGCTCCACATGGCACGTGGTCTAAGAGTCTAATTTGATTTAATAAATTTGTTTTTAGACACATATGTGTCTCATGATTAAAAAATAAATAATATATATATATATATATATATATATATATATATATATATATATATATATATCTTACAAAAAAATAAGAAAAAAATGCAAATACAATCGATTTATTGAAGCAATTTATAAAGTGAAAAATAATTGCAAAATTTGATTGAAATAATTTTTCGCGCAAGTACTTTTTTAATCGCTTCAAATATTTTTTACAACATGCTTTTGCAGCACAGATCACGATTAAATTTGAAAATAACTTGCAGAAAAATTGGAAGATTATTTAGATGATTTATGAATATTTTCCATTAAAAAATTATTGTTTTTGTGTATTTATCTATGAAGCTTTAACTTGCAGGACACAACAAATCTTTGTGACGCCAATCATATTACTGAGCACATTTCATGAAGTCATCTGACAATAGGGAGTTGATTTATTTTTCATGGTTTATTTTTTTTTTAAATGGATTATTATCGATATCATGAATTCGATTGAATATAACACTTTTGATTTTCCTTAATTTGTTTTATTTTGGCATTCAAATTTTGCGTCAGGAAGGAATTGGGTATTTCTTTTTGAACACACTTATCTTCTTTATGCCAAGTTTTTGCAGGTTTGGGATGATCGAATGATCATTGAAGGAAACCAATTGTGCACACAATTGGTCTTCAAAGGACCAATTTCATGAGAAAGATAAGAACAAGTCCATATCCATATTCATCAAGGCCATTACCTTTCCTCCCTTTTGAATTATAAATCCAACCAAGAAATTCAAAGCAAGCCACAGTTATTTTCCAAGCAAGAGTCAATTGTTCATTTTTTTCACATACACTTTCCATTACTTTTTGTCTACTCCTAACCCACAAATAAAAGCAAGAAGCTCACTTACATGCTTATTGCCCATTGTCATTTTCCATTTCCATTTTTCTTCTCCTAACCTTTTCATTTCACAAATAAACCTTGCCTCAATGCAAATTATTGAGTCCATAGTCCTTTGAGTCTAAAATCCTTACAAAAACATCTTAAGGCTTTCATGCCTTAATGGCAAGTCTTCTTGCTGACAAACAATAGGAATACATTAGTGTCCCTTGTTCATCGGATCTTCTAGGTACTCGACAACAACAAATTTATTCATACCTAGTGAGATGTGTTTGGGAATCTTGACTCTCATTGTCATCAATGGTGAGATTTCTCGTGTTGACTAGTGGCATCCATTAATGGCCACTAAGTCAACAATTTCTTGCTATGTTCGACATCAGAACATCTATTCACATAGCAGGAATTATGCCAACGAGTTTTGAGGAGATAAAGACTATCATTTTCAGGATTTTGAAGCAAATGAAGAAGCTATGCAGCTACAACAGATCAACACCATTCTGCAGTTGTAGAATCAGATGGCAGCTGCAGAATTAGATGACAGCTGCAAAATCAAATGACAACAACAGAATCAGATGACTATTGCAGAATCAGAGGGCACCAACAGAATCATATGGAAATTGCAAAATTAGATGGTAGCTGCTGAATCAGAGGACAACTGCAGAAGCAATATCATTTCGCAGCAAATTCAACAGTTTTAGAAGAAGCAATAAAAAGTCATCTTGACTCTTTTATCCATAACTTGTACAACCACATGAAGAATATTATGATCAGAATTTTGCAGCCACCACACATGTAGCTCATCCATTTTCAAAGGGTAAGTTAAGGTATGTCATTTTCTAACTTTTTACCATAGAATTCCTTGAAAAGCTAGAATGATAATTTTTGGAAAAAAACACTTATTTTCCTCATTTCATAAAATTTCCAATACAATAAGTTGGGGGGAGGGGGGGGGGGGATACATTCATATTCACATTTTTCCACATTCATATCACATTCAAAATCCCACATAATTTCAAAAGATATTAACTATTACATTATTATTATGAGCATACAATGGCTTTTCAAAAGTACTTAAACGATAATTGGATGCAAACACAATCATGGTTGTCACACAAGAACCAACCATGATGCAATCCAATAAAGATATACTTTGCAACAATAATCAAATTATCATTATGCAAAGTTCAAAGATTAAAATTGAATGCAACAACGAAATATGGTTGAAACACAAGAACCAACCTTGTTGCAATTCAACCAAAATACTTTACATAAGTATGAAGTTATCAAATGATATCATGCAAAGTTAAGCCAAAGCTCAAAGGATAAAAAATAATTAACCTAATAGATTGCATGAGGACATGCAATAGCTTCAGTTGGGGGGTATGTTGGGCCTTGAAATTGTCATTTAATTCCATTACATTTTCACTTATATTTCCATATTATCACCTTCACTCCACCTCCATTTCATTACATTTAACTTACCATTACACCATTGGGTTACATTTATGTTTTTCCAAACTTTGTTGATTCCTAATATTTTTAAGTGAATTTGTGGTTAAAAATTAGAAAATAATATGCACATACTTATACCTAAAAAGTGGAATGAGTTTTTTTTCCATGTGTAGGTCAAAAAAAATCTTCCAAAAGACTCTTATGTGGCCTCCTAAGGCCAAATTCGAATTTGGATGGAGAAGATCATGGAATCATAAGGATATGTGTCTCATTTCCTATTTTTATTGTAACTCTAAGAATACATGTGCCTTATCACTTCCTATTTGGATTGTAACTCTAGAGATATAGAGAGAGATTCATGGACTCTCATTAATGAGATAACTTCCCATCTTTTGTATAAATAGGGGAAGCTTTATCCTATCAAATCATATGTAAAATTGGAGTTATGCTCAAGCTTTGAATATAGAATTAGATTGCGGCAACTTACTCATGAATGTTCCTTCATTTGACTTGGTTTTTCTTACATATGGAGCATCTCAATTTACCATCTCTCATACTTTTAGATAAGCTACCTAAAATGTGTGAGATTTACTTGCTTTTACAGATTAAATTTTATGCGATTTCTTAGTATTAGTTTTAGAATAACTGTGTAATATTTTCTTTTCTAAAAACATTTCAATAGGATAGATTTATCTATTTTCGAATTTGATTAAGTTTGAGGCAATAGAGCTCATAGTTATTTAGTTTCCTTTCATGTTCTATTACTTACTTTATTAAATCAAACTATCAATTCATTGCATAATCGAATGTTCCTAAAATATCAAGCTAATAAGGTGACTTGTCATACTTCCAAGTTGGGTGATTAAATGTTCAACCTATGAAATAATTAAGCTTTAATTTTACATGTTTTTACATTTATTTTTAGATCCTCATTCAATTGTATAATTGGATGTTCTTAAAGATCATTTCAAGAAGGTGATTTTATCATATTTCTAAACTGAAAGCTTGAATACCTAACATATGCAATTATTGAGTTTTCCCTTTGCATGCTTTAATTGCTTTCCTGGATTTAAAAAATAAAGTATAATCAGTTGCTCGTATATCATCTCAAGAGGGTAATTCTATCATAATGGATGCTGAAGTGATTGAACGTACCTTAGTTGTTTTTCTTTACATGCTTTGAAATGCTTTCTTAGATTAAGATTTCAATTCCTGCAAGTATGATTGTGCGCGCTATATTTTCTTTTGAATTTGTTTTCTTTCTTTTCGTTACTTGATTTCATAGGTTAGTTGAATTTCATTTTCATTATTTGATTTCATAGATTAGATTAATTGGTTTTTGTTATTTTGTAGTTAGATTTATCTAAACTGAAATACAATTTCTAGCACATACAATGCACGCATGCTTCACAAGTTTAAGAAAACCCCAGGTTGACAAATTAAATGGCAGGAAGTTATTTTGAGCAACAGCTGGTGGAACCTCCATCCCAGTGGTGCCTTCTGGGATGCACCCCTCCGATTCCTTGGCAGTGTCAGGTGGGGCAGTGGCCTTTGGAGCTACGCTTGTACCAGTGGTGTCTGTAGCGACCGGGCCATCCAACTTGAATCCCAATTTCCATTGTCGCAGCCAAGTGGCTATGAGCCGATCGATTTCCTCATCGGTGACCATGTAGGGGAGAGACATCCAAGCTAGATCCTTGCGGCGTCGAATCTGCATGTTATGCATCATAACTTGAAATTCCACGATGCTCTTATACTTTGCATACACCATCAAAGATAGGCATGGACGGAAGTGAATTGCTGCGGCCAACGCATTGTCAAACAACACCCAAAATACCTTGTTCTCTTCAATACATTTCGCCTCCTTCGAATCCCAGAAATTCACATATCGCACCCCTTCACACATATCTGGTTTGAGCTCAGGGAGGATTGATCCTTTAGGGGCTTCCCATGCTACCAAGGAAATTAGTAGTAGCAGCCAAGAGTAATAGAACGTCTTTCTGTGGTCCTCTGCCTCACACACATTTTCCAAGAATTCAGTGTAGAGGCATTGGGACCAGTTAAACCAAATCCCCTTTTTGCAGCGTCCAACAAGATGAATTACATAGGTGGGGATAGGTGTTGCCTAGCATTTGCACATCAATTTAGAGGCCAATAGCAGGGTACCCATACGCACTCTAGGGTCAGCGATAGTTTCGACTAGGAATCCCCTTATGTTATGTTATACATGATAGTCCTTCCTCACTTTGTTGGCGATCTGCTGCTCGTATTTCTTGTCAATGCGATCCATGGGATTTGGCCCTTGTATGGGGAGACTAGTAATACGGTGAATTAAGGTAGCATCAATGGGAATGCGTTGTTGGATCCATAAGATTCCATCATGTACCAGGGCTAACAACTGCCGCACAACTAGGTTGGTGATATTGTATTGACCAAAATGGGGTATCTGCAGCAAATTCAATAACCCTGAACCTGCTAAATCGCGCGCCCATGGCATTGGTACTACCTTTACCACAATATCTTCCAATACCCTCTCAAGATATAACTCAAGTTCCAATTCTAGGAAGGCCTCAATGTTGGCAAGGTCATGATCATCGAACTTAATGGAGGGGAGACATCCAAACATATCTCAAATTAAGGGAACTTCATCCGGCATTAGCGACATCTGGAGATAGGAGAAAACAACATCAAGATTCTTGGGCGTGCACACTGAGGGTCTCCTTGGTCAAACATATGGTAGTATCCAAGTCAACGGGGTTGTCAGGAAATATTCTTCCTAAGCAATCATAGGTCACTTCGTAGGGTTAGGCGAGCATTCGTTAGGCACCCATCGGGGGGATTGCACATTTCAAGGGGATGTGTACGGCTTCACCGCAACCCATTTTGCAGTTCTCCTCTACCCCTAATCCTGGAATTTTTCCTTTTTCTTCTCCTTTCCCACCTTCTTCTTTCCCTTGGTTGGCGTGGACATGGCCTCCTCAACATTGGGGTTTTCTTCCAATACTTCATCAGATGCCATCTAATAGAGGCTATGGCCTGTGTTGACTCAGTGGATTGAATGCAGTCATTCTTACTCGGAAGATGAACTCAGGGTTGCTGCTATTAGAGGAAGTAGTGCGCCCAAACATGCAGGTGGCGATTTTACACCAAGTACAAAGTTCACCGTAAATTACAGGGCACAAGAGGTTCGGGAAACAAGGAACCCAATTCTGGGCCACACCCCTCCTTTTATACCATTTGATGGGAATAAGTGGTCGGATGAATTTGAGCTGGAACTTACCATCAAGGGAATGGTAAAAAATCCTCCCAAATCTTTGCATTAATTTCCAACCGCTCGCTCCATTCAATGGTAAAATTGGATATTTACCCAGTTTTACTACTCCAACAGCTACTTTTTGCATCTGCGTACCACCCCTGTGCTCCCATCGCACCTTTCCATGCCTCCTTACCTATGGATGACCCTTGCACGCATGCCATGCCTCCCTTCATTCTTTCCCTTGTGTGTGCACAGCCACCCTTATACAACTACTCCGGCCATATAGTCATTTAGTAGGGGCCGGGCTGGTCCTGTATGGTTTTAGAGGGCTGCCATTAACATGCCCTAGTAGGGGGTCTCTGCGCAATGTAGTCAATATAACCACCTCGCCATATGTAACTTATGTTGCAACATATAGACCCAACCAATGTTGTCAGAGTTTTCTTAGGTGGCGCACAAACTAGCTATCATATAGTAATACTAGCTCACCTTCCTTAAATTACTTTTTCCGGATGTGTCTATCATGCCAAGATTTTTCCTAGGCCTTCTGGACTTCCTAGTGAAAGTTAGCAATGAACCAATCTTCTTCCAAGGTAACGAGCTGCGCTAAGAGTTCCTTCATGACTTCTGGTTCTGCCATGTTTTTCCAAGCTGCGATGCGCAGGCCGGGGACAATGTATTCCATGGGAATAATGGCCTCCTTCCCATAAACCATCCAGAAAGGAATTTTCCAATTCAACTTCTTGGACATGGTCTGATAGGCCCAGAGTAATTAGGGGATGCACACATCCCAATCACTCTGATCAACACTACACACCTTGGTGAGCGCCTGTTCCAAATTTTTGTTAAAAGCTTCCACCATTCCATTTTCTTGAGGGTGGTATGGGATACTCTTCACATGGTGGATCTAGAATTCTTCAGTTAAAGCTTGGATAGTTTCATTAATGGAATGGGTACCTCTATCTCTCATCAAGATCTTCGGACAACCAAACCTAGTTAAAATGTGTTCAAATATAAAGTGTGCAGTGGTATCTGCCGTTCAATCCTTCACAGCTTGTGCTTCCGCCCATCTGGTTACATAATAAGTTGCGGTTATGATGTATCGGGCATCTTTTTTCTTTCCTAGAGGGTTGATGGGTCTGAAAAATTCTAAAACCCATTTTTCAAATGCCTGCAAGGACATCTATGGCTACAAGGGCATCTCATCCTTGCGCAAATGCCTTCCTATTCATTGGAAAACGTCACAGGATTTACAATATGCATGGGAGTCGTTGTGTAGTGTGGGCCACCACAACCCAACTCTTAATACCTTCTGCGCAGTTGCTTTTCATGCATAGTGGCCTCCTGCTACTCCTCCATGGGCTTTTGCTAGAATGTCTTGTCTTTCATGCTCCAGTACATATCATAGCAGCACCTTGTCAGCTCCCAGTTTGTATAATTGGCCTGCAATGATGGTAAAATCAACTGCGCAGGTTACCAAATTTTTTATTTTTTTTGTACCGAGTAGTCTTCAGGTGCCATACCCATAGTTATAAAATGGATAATATCTAGAAAGTGCTCATCAACTATCTTAATAGTAGAAATTTGTGCATTAGTTAACCCTTATTCTAGGTTACTTCACTCTTCGTTGGTCTCGATTCAGGATAAGTGGTGTGGTCTAACGTTCCGTCATCCAGGTTTCACAATTATTTCAAAATCCTATTCCTAAAACAAAAGTAACCATCGAAAAATATTCCCTCCCAACACAGGCTTATTGACTAGGTACTTTAAGGCTGAATGATCTGTGAACATCGTGAAGTGCCCTCCTAGTAGATAGTGTCGATATTTTTGCAGGGCATATACCATTGCCAATCCTTCACATTTGGTAGTAGAGTAGCTACGCTCTGCGCTAGAAAGTTTCCTGATAGCAAAGGAAATCGGGTGGTCAATGTCCCCTTCCCCGAGATATGCGGGGACAACTCCTACGGAAATCCCTGAGGCATCCACATGAACATGAAAGAATTTCACCCAGTCAGGAAATATGAGGATAGGTGTAGTGACCATCTTTTCTTTGAGCAGCTCAAAGCTCTTCTAACACTCTACATCCCAGAAAAAATATTCGTTCTTTTTGAGCATCTTCTCCATTGGTGTTGTGATCAGCTTGTACCCTTGGATAAATTTCCTATAATATCCAGTGTGCTAGAGGATGGAGCGCAACTGTTTCTCAGTGTTGGGGACTGCTAAGTTGATGATAATTGCAACCTTGGCTGGGTTTACCATCAATCCTTGCTGACATAATACGTGCCCTAACAAAATCCCAAAAGGTACACAGAATATAAAATTCTTAATGTTTAGTGAAATATGGTGCTTTCTGCAAGCATCTAGCATCATGCATAGGTTCAATACATGCTTCTTGACCAATCCAAAAAATTTCCAATCGTCAAAGTATAATTCCATAAACTTATGAATAAATTCCTTGAATAATGCTACTACCACCCGCGAAATGATGGCAGGGGAATTCTTGATTCCAAAGGGCATGACAATGTACTGAAAGGATCTCCATTCCATTGCGAAGGTAGTATCCCTGCGATCTTCAGGCGCGATTCAGATTTTATGGTAGCTGGAAAAACTGTCAGTGAACGAGTATGCTTCTTGACCTCCCACATTGTTCAGAATATCATTAGAGAACGACGTAGGGAAGGGATCATTTACGCAAGCATCATTCAACTTGCGTAGGTCTATGCAGATTCTTATTTCCCCTTTAGTTGTCTTTTCTTGGACCACCATAGGGCTCACCCATTCTGTAATATTCCCACTTTATCACACAACTAAATGGAATATTAAATTTTGTTGTTTACACATAGGAGGTAAATAAATAGGTAAGGAGGCCCATACATTGCAGAAGAATGAATAACATCCCTCATAATATGAAAAGGGATATTCATAAGAGTTGGATTTCATACCCTCAAGTATGAATAATGACATTTCCATGACCAAGTCAACAGCGCTGGGATAAGAGGTGGAGACCACTTGGAGAGACAGCGCAGTGTGAATGGGAGGAAGTTTCCTTGGTGGAGGAAACCCTAAGGAGTGGGACCCATGGGGAGAGAGTTCTCACTTGTTTAAAAGGAGGTAAATACAACCATTGTTACTCATGTTATGTATTATTGATTTCTTGGTCTGTTCAAAATTTGTGCAGTCTCTGTTGTTTAGCAAAATTGCAGTGCTGCTTAGCACAAGGATCTCCTGTTTAGGAATCCTTGTCCTTCCAAGAGAGGCCTCTTGAAGGATCATGTACTTCATTCTCCACATTCCGGCTCAAGGCCAAGCCACCTCCTTCAGCTACAGCGTTATTTATGCTCAAGTATAACGTTGTGTTGCAGGGTGTTGCAGTGGAGGTCCTCAACACCATTTCCGGAGCTGATTTTCATAGGAGGGAGCTTCCATTCCTTTGGAAGGTTAGTGAGGAAGGTTTCAGAGCTTATTTCAGATCTTGGCATTGGGCCAACTCATTCCCTTGCTCCTACAGCACAGTACCCACCACAAACTGCGTTATTTCCAGTGATCATTTGCAGTAGGGGTTTTGCAGATTGTTGAGAGGGTGAGATCTTCAGTGCTACGGTCAGCCTTTCACTTGGAAGATCCATTGGAGGAGGTATTTTATCTGATGCAGCATCTTCAGCCTTTTCCATCCATTTCCAGTTTCTGAGTTGCAGCTGCTACCCTGCAACTCCGGCATTTTGCAGATTTTGTATATTTCAGCCAATCCTTCCAGGATTGACTTGAAATAGTATTTGGGAGCTTAGATCTTCTCTCCCATAATTGTATCAGCCATATCTATGCAGATATATTTTTTTATGTATTTCCTGTAGTATTACTCTATCTTTGACTTCATAGTTTTGATCCATAGACATTCTTCTATGAAACAACATTTCACTATTCACATGTGTATTCATGGGAGGCTTGTTTGCCTTGATCATATGATGTGTACTGTACTTATTTTCTGCTCATATATATAATAAAATGGCTTTATGGTTTTCATACATTTTTGTATGATGTTTTTCATTGCTATTTCCAGTTTGTGTTTACATATTGCTAGATCTCCAATTTAGGAATACTATAACATATTCCTAACATTGTAGATTTTCCCTATTTTGGGATATTACAATGGTATAAGAGCATAATCTTGGCTCAGCCTGTGGATCTCAGCCATGATGCTATCCAGAAGAGAGAAGATGAAGACTCCATTATGTGGAGAGAGAAAGGAATATAGGCTTACAAATCTTCTTCCAAGATCTGTATAGAGAATTCATGAATATTTCAAGGAGATGAGGGAGATATGTATAGAATCTCCAAGAGGTATTGAAACTGAGTCAAAATCTAGATTTTCTTATGGGAAGTGTGAGAATGCAGCCACACCCTACGATGCAAATCACAGTCACATGGCCAGTTTTTCCATAAGAGAGAGAGAAGAAGAAGGAATGCCTAAGAGGGGGACTCTTAGTGGTTTCTTGCATGGGTATGAATCTCAAACTCAAAATATTAGAGATCATATCACTTTTCCAGAGTTTTGCAAGATCAAGGTTAGGAGGAGCAAGAAATATAATGTGGATACATTTCTTCTATCTACCTTTGATGGTTCCCCTACATGTTCAGCCAGGGCTTGGGTGGAAGAGTTAGATACCTTCTTGCAGCAGCACCACATTTCTGAAGATGAAGCCATCAGATTTGCAGCACTACATTTGAGAGGTAAGGCCTATGCCTGATGGATCTTTGAATCCTTTTCTTTAAGAAATGTAAAAACTACATCTTATGAAAGTTTCACTGAGGCATTAGTGAAAATATTTGATAGAAGGATTCATGAGACACATATGATGGAGAAAACTATAAACTCAGATCCACTTCAGAAACTCATGGAGGAGACTGACATCTTACAGCATACCTTGTTAGAGGCAAAACCTCTATCTCATATTCCTGAACAAGAGGGCATGGAGATCCCTTTTTCAAGGGAGGATCCATTTCTTGAGAGGTTTCCCATACATATTGATGAGGAGGGGGGAAACAGTGCTATAATGTATAGAGTTGATCTAGCACCTCATGCAGAGGAAGGAGGAGCTTTTGCTCCAACTAGAGGGAATCTTGTATCATTGCAAGAAATTCTCCAGGATCTCACATGTGGAGATCAATGCACAACTCATGATTCACATGTGCCATTGATGATAGGGTGTGAACCTATGGAGATACAAGGAGGAGATAGGGAGGATGACCAGCATCATGTGATGAGGAGAAAACACCCTTGTATATTTCATGAGGTTGTTGCACCTAAGAGGGAGACTGGATTGTGCAGTGAGAGCAGGGACAAGTCTGTCTATACATATATGCAGTCTACTCTTGATGGGGATGTCTCATTTCATGGAGACATTTCACCAAGGAGACCACCAAATCAGCAAATGATGAGAGATGCTTCAAATTTTGAAGCACCATTCATTGATTTCAGAGGAGTGGAAACCTTGGGAGGTCATTGTACAACACTGAGAGACTGGGGTAGAATTAAGGAGGAGAGAGGCATTCTCTCAACATCATCTTTACCCACTCTCATTTCAGATTCTACACTGTGGTAGAAGCAGCAGGGGAAGGATAGCAGCCTTCCAACTTACATCTTTGGCATGGGAGATGTCAAAGGAGAGGATGACCATATGAAAAATATTCTTCATGAGAGATCATCAGCGTTGTCACTATGGAGGATAGATCCATATTGGAACTCCCAGCAGTTGGTGGAGTATTCCAAGGATATTTTCACTTGCATGATATTGGATGACCAGTTGCATGAGGAGGGATATTTAGTCAGAGATGGGGTCATCTACTACCATGGTAGGATTTTCTTATTTGGATCTTCCAAGCTCAAGGAGAAGTTGCTACAAGCAGCTCATGAGGATTTCATTTTCAACCACACTTGTTCTATGAGAGCATACCACACGATCATGGAGGGGTATTTTTGGAAGGGTTTTGAGGAGGAGATATATCAACATATGAGGAGATGCTTGAAACATATGGAGATGGAGGAGTTAGCACAGGAAACTCTTTTCCTTTTGAGGATGAGAGGAGACTCATCTATGAGCCACTCCATTTGTATGAGCAAAAAGTACGGTAAGGGTATTGTTTATTTTCATAGTAATTTGTATATATGCATGCATCTCTTAACCATATATGTGCGAGAATTTGCTCAGAGGAAGAATATTATTACTTTTGGATTTTTTGGTCTACTTAAGGCCATTATGGATGATCACTCCCTAGGAGGATGTGGGGAGGATATTTATTGTGGAGAACATACTCACCTTGCAAAATATATCATTTACCTTCTCCAAACACATGAGGAGAATGGGGTAGCAAGTAGGTGGTTGAGAAACCACACTCTTTGTCAGTCTCTATTGCAATTGAGGGTCAAGCTGCACTGGTTGCATTTGAGGGACCATTTTCCTTCTCCAGTACTTCATATGGCAGCAAGCATGATTCTCATTATGGTTCCCTTTATTGCTATTTTTATTTCTTTTCTTGGGAGCATAATTGGGGGAGAGACACATTGGGTGGATGTGTCCTTTGAGGGAGAAATTCCCCACACTTTTTGCACTACATGTGCTAAGGGGAGCATGGGAGATGGTATGGCCACCATAGGAACACATTTGTTTCCATATGAGGTGAGCCATATGGTGGATGTGATTCCATATGATGATGATTTCCAACTCATCATATATGGGGATATTTGGGCCAGCATGATTCATAACGTTGGAGATGAGATATTTGAGGGTCCCATTTCCTTCTTTCCACTTGAGGGAAACATTATTGCAGCCCAGGATCAGTAGACACTCTAAACTTATCTTAAGTGGAGAGGAGGATAGTGTGGGGTAGACTGTTGTGTCTACCAAGATCAGATTTTCAGCCCACTTACATTGCCGAAGCTCAAGGTGGAGGAGCATTTTCAAGAGTTGCCATGTTAGGAGGTAACTCACATTGTATGGATGATTGCTTGGGGATGGGATCTTCATATGAGGATGGTAGATCCAAACTCATATAAGACCTCATGCCTCAAGAAGGCCCCTCAGTTTTATCTTTGCAGTTGCTTGAGGACAAGCAACATTTGGGAGGGGAGGACTATAATAGTCCCACTCTAGCACATAGCTAAATGGAATATTAAATTTTGCTGTTTACACATAGGAGGTAAATAAATGGGTAAGGATGCCCATACATTGAAGAAGAATGAATAAAATCCCTCATAATATGAAAAGGGATGTTCAAAAGAGCTGGATTTCATACCCTCAAGTATGAAAGAGGACATTTGCATGAGGAAAAGGTCAAGTTTGACCAAGTCAACAATGTTGGGATAAGAGGTGGAGACCACTTGGAGAGACATCGCAGTGTGAATGGGAGGAAGTTTCCTTGGTGGAGGAAACCCTAAGGAGTGGGACCCATGGGGAGAGATTTATCACTTGTTTAAAAGGAGGGAAAGACAACCATTGTTACTCATGTTATGCATTATTGATTTCTTGGTCTGTTCAGACTTTGTGCAGTCTCTGTTGTTTAGCAGAATTGCAGTGCTGCTTAGCACAAGGATCTCCTATTTAGGAATCTTTCTCCTTCCAAGATAGGCCTCTTTAAGGATCCTGTACTTCATTCTCCACATTCCGGCTCAAGGCCAAGCCACCTCTTTCAACTACAGAGTTATTTCTGCTCAAGTATAACATTGTGTTGTAGGGTGTTGCAGTGGAGGTCCTCAACACCATTTCTGGAGCTGATTTTCAGAGGAGGGAGCTTCCATTCCTCTGGAATGTTAGTGAGGAAGGTTTCAGATCTTATTACATATCTTCAGATTAGGCCAACTCATTCCCTTGCTCCTACAACGCAGTATCCACCAGAGACTGCATTATTTGCAGTAGGGGTTTTGCAGATTGTTGAGAGGGTGAGATCTTAATTGATAGGGTCAAACTTTCACTTGGAAGATCCATTGGAGGAGGTAATTTATCTGATGCATCATCTTCAGCTTTCTCCATCCATTTCCAGTTTCTGAGTTGCAACTGCTACCCTGCAACTCTGGCATTTTGCAGATTTTGTATATTTCAGCCAATCCTTCCAGGATTGACTTGAAATAATATTTGGGAGCTTAGATCTCCTCTCCCATCATTGTATCAGCCATATCTATGTAGATCTATGTTTTTATGTATTTCCTATAGCAGTAATCTATCTTTGACTGCGCAGTTTTGATCCATAGACATTCTGCTATGCAGCAACATTTCACTATTCACATGTGTATTCATGGGAGGCTTGTTTGCCTTGATCATATGATGTGTACTGTACTTATTTCATGTTGATATATAAAATAAAATGGCTTTATGGTTTTCATACATTTTGGCATGATTTTTTTCACTGCTTTTTCCAGTTTGTGTTTACATATTACTGGATCTCCAATTTAGGAATACTATAACATATTCCTAACATTGTAGATTTTCCCTATTTTGGGATATTACACAATCTGAATAGTCTACTAGTTCAGTGATGCTTGCCACTACCATTTTATTGATTTCCTCTCTGAATTTCTTCTTATACTTGGGGTTCAATCGGTAGGGTCGCTGCTTGATAGGACGCGCGTCTAGTTTCAAGGTCATGAGCATGACACCTAGATCTGCTATGATGCCTTTGAGGTCTGAATTGTTGGAAATAGATCTTGATACTCAATAAGCAGTTCTTTGATCTTTCCAACAGTATAATCATCCCAGTAATCCCCAATTTTAGCCATCTTGGGTTGTTCTTCTGTTCCAATTATGACTTCCTTTAATTTGAGGGGTTTGGTCACATCGACCGCTTGTAATAGGTGTCCAGTAACTGTGCACTAACCCTTAGATTTAGCGATAGTAACATTTTGTGGTTCCTCATCACATTACTCTATTCACAGATTCTAACAGTTGGAAATTTCCTACATCTGCGCACCCCAAAATGATCCCCCATACTCTGTGCGAGGGATAGATTCATCAAATACTAGAGCATCTATGTCTTGTAGGGCTTCATCTAATTTATCTGTTCTGCCTATCAACCCGAATGTACCCAAAACATCTTTTGACATGGCGTCCCAGTGGCACATGCACTGATGTAGCTCTACGTCTAAATACCATGTGGTGGGGATTGGTCACAAAGCGTGAATAAACATGTCGACCCATTCGTCCCAAGTCCTTTCGCTCCATACTTCCATCCATATATACAAGTGCTTGCGTGGGTCTTTGTGGCTAGGGAAAAATCCCATGGGTAGATTTCTTGGAGGTTTGAATCATAGGATCATCATTCTGTGAAATTCATCCTAATCCTGAAAAGTCCACTTATGAGTTTCCCACCATCGAGCAGGGGTTGCGCGCGTAGCTAAGTTAAGCGCCCACATCCTACATTCTCTAGGAATGTCTGCTTCAAATATTCTAAGAAACTCATTAACATTACCAGAACCATCAAAATAGGGGCACTCTTACCTCTAAGGAGATACACCAGAAGCTCTTTGTCATCCTAAGGCACTGTAGCGCATATATGTCATGCAACCGGCTTTGCCAATTCTCTATCTCACCATCTGAGTCAGAGATACCTTCGCTGTCCTTCTCCCAACAGAGCATGCCATCGGCTGTAGGGTTAATCCAATCATCATCCTAGGCCGTTAGCTTGTAAATGTGATCAATGTCATCCCCTTCACACACCGATTCTGTTTATTGTTCACCCTCCACTGGATCTAGAGGGAATATCACTCGCGTACCCCCATTCTCGAAAACCATGGTTCGCCTTTTTAAGTTGATAATACCTCCCATGCCTATGGCCCAATCCAGTCCTAACAGTGCAGGGTAAGGGTATGCATCATCTATTATTTGAATCACCTCAAAATATGCATATACCTTAACTCCCGCGATGTCTACCATAACATTTGATAGCCTTCCTAATGGTATGATCTTCTGTTGGTTAGCCATGCATAGTGGTATAGTAGACCATTCCAGCTTGGGTTCCCCCATCCTTTTCCAAGTTTTTTTAGGAAGGACATTCGCATTGGATCCTAAATCAAGGATAGCCTGATTGATTTCATACTCTCGGATCTGCACAGTTAGCCGCATTTCCCAACTAGTTATTTTCTTATGCTTATAGAGTTTGTTGATATCTCTAACTTCTTCTGGTTGGGAAATATTTTATGTGCAAATTTCTATCAACTTTTGAAGGTTCTCTACTCCCTTCTGGTTGCGTAGTAGCTTCATACATGCATGCAAGAATGACTTCACCACTTTGTCTGCTTTTCGATCTGTTGGGGCCTTTGAGGTAGATGCCTCGTTCTTGGAAAATTATTTTTTAGCTTCAAGGAAGGTTGCTTTCTCCTTTTTTAAGTTCAGGATTTCCTTTTTTTTGCGGCATTTCTAATCAATGGTTCTGTTAGCCATCTATAATTCTGCTATACCTAATGATGGCTAGATTAGCCCTTAGATTTCCAAAAAACAAGCGTTTGTGAAAAACTTGTGAGTTTTTGAAATCTCACTATGTTCATTATCCAAAAATATCCATTCCATTGATAAACTTCGCTTAAAATCCTCAAAGAAGCCCTGTTGATTCAAAAAGACTGTTTCAAGCCTCCATTTCCACCATTGCCCCTTTTTCCTATCTATGACTTTCATTTACCCTTCATTCCCCATCAAATCCCCTTTAAACCTCATGAAATCCCTTTATTCTGGTTTTAAACCCCCTTCATATGGTTTAAATTCACCCTTTTTATCCTATCGGAACCCCTAAAAAGGTTTAAAAACCTCATTTTTTGGCCTTTTCCACTCCTTTTCAAACATTGGGCCTTAAGCGCTTTTTCGGCTTAAACCCTGGCCCCTTATTTGTCATATGACCCAGTGCCCTATAACCAAGCGCTAAGCCCATCGGCTATTGGCCATCGCAGTTCCCCATTTCCTCTTTCCCCTTGTATTTTCTTCTGCCAATGGCCAATCCCCCGAGTAAATCTCCGTCGTTGATCTCATTTTAGATCGGATGGTTCGCGCTCCATCGTAAACCGCAAAGGGTCATGCCCGCACTCATTTTATCTGCCGATGGTCGATCCCTCGAGTAAATCTCCGCCGTTGATCTCGTTTTATATTGGACGGTCCGTGCTCCATCGTAAATCGCAAAGGGTCATGCCCACACTCATTTTCTTCGCCGATGGCCAATCCCCCGAGCCAATCTCCATCGTTGATCTTGTTTAAGATATGACGGTCCTCGCTCCATCGGCGCATCGCACTTCGGCGATTCCCATTCCCACTTCCATCCTCTGCCTATGAAATCTCTGCCGTCGATCTCCCCCAGATCAGATGGTCCTCGCTTCATCGCATTTTCGCAATCGCTCCCTCCACATTTCTTCCTCCTGTCTGTCTGGATCTCCGATGTGCGCGGCCTCAATTCAATCACATCCATCCATTTCCCCGATCCGTTGGCTCACATTGATTCCCCATTTTCTTCCACCCGCAGCCACTTTCAGCACACAGCTTAACACTATGAGTGCCCCCGCAGTTGACTCTTTTGACTGTGGAAGATCTTCATCCAACGGTCCATATTCACTGTGGAGGCACCCAGCCCGCAAACCCGTCCGTACCCTCCATCCCCCCGAAGTTGATCTCCACCGTCGATATACTCCAGATCTGAGAACCATCACTCAATATTCTATATCATCCTGTCGGTCCCACCCAACCACATAAAGGATTTTCATCGTGTTTTATTTCAATCTCCACCTTTGATCCTCACGATCCAACGGCCCGCATTCATTCTCGCGCCCATTTCACCCAACCCCTCTGTCATGTGTTTTCAACGTGAAATGGGTGGTTTTAGATGGACAGGTGTCAACACCTGAGCCCTATCGTGTTTTCCCGGGGTAAAACCACTTACCGCCCCGGCCCCGTGCGAAAACCGCCTCCAGTTTTCCGCCAAACTACCATTACATCTCTTCGCGCCAAATTCAGTTTTGAGCCCTGGTTTTCGTAGTTTTTTTCCATGAGATCTTTTTCCGCTGCATCCACTGCCTCCTGCACGCTCCTCTGCCTCTGCCAAAGCCCTCTAAAGCTGTTAACCAAGTAACGAAGGTTTTTTATAATTGGTTTTTGCTTCTGTGCAGGTTTCATAGCGGCTAAATATTAAAAGCCATCCCAAAGTCACTAAAAGGTGACACAGGCCGAGGATGATGATCCTCTGTGGCCTGATCAAATGCAGAAAGGGAAAGAGGGATGAATTTCCAAGTTTAAGTCGATAAATCATGATTATTGACTATGTGAAGACCCTCCAGCGCAAAGAAAAGTACCATTACAGAATGAAACAATGAAGAGTATCAAGGATTAAAGGTTAAAAATCACAGATGAACAGAATTTTAAAGAGGTCCGAAAAGTGTTAAATACAGCATGATGAATTAAGAAGGCCAAAAGCTATATTAGGCCTTAAGAACAGTTATTTGCTTAGATCAAGAAGGCTTAGGCTAAATTAGCCTCAAACACATCAACACAGAGTAGTTATTCAATCAGAAATATCAACTGAATCCTTTGGCCATTCTTTATCTATAAAGGCAAAAAAGCAATTATTACACAAAAGAATATATTTTAAAACTGTCAGAACAATTATTGTAAAGATAGGATAAAGCCTTAAAGTCAATCTTTTCCACCTATCTTTATGTCAGAAATTAAGACAAAGTTATTTAACAGAGAAGTAGCTGCAGATATTCTTACCTTATGCCCTGTGTGGTTTTCAAGGCTAGGAATGCATTTACTCTGTAATTAATAACATTTTTAACCCTAGAATAGTTTCACCTCCTCATTTTCAGCATAAATACTGCATTGGAACTCATTGTAAATGTTGGATTTTGATGACTGATGCTGGAATAATACATAGTGCTCTGAAGCTCTTGAAGAGAAATTGATGTCTTGGAACTCATGCATGATCTGATTTGCTTGTTGATGGAGAAGGATTGTTTACAGGATCCATAGGCTTGGTTTGTGGTGAGGTTTTCTTTTGTTTATGTTTTCTAGTTTTCCATTATGTTTTCCATCTTACTATGTTGTAGTAGGACAAAGAATTTAGATTAAGAAATGTTTTCTAATGGCACCTTAAATCTGTTTGTCCTTCACTGCCTTAATGTTTTCTTCTGCTAAGATACATTAGAGAAATCATTTATTGCTTTCTTACAAGTTCTTAGCTCGTCCATTTCTTGAATAAATTAGATCAGTTAGCATCAATTATGATTCATGGTTAGCCCTGCGTATTGTTGCCACTGAAATATTCCGTTCTTGGAATCATCTCTTTAAGCAGCTTTGTCTAGGTTTGTCAAAGAAGTCTGTTTAAAATCATGCTCTTTGCCTTTACTTAGCTAAAATTGTTTTAAGGAAACCTTATAGTTGTAACTTTGGATGTTAGATTTTTCTCTCCTTCTATGGTTATAGTTACTTGTGTATCTTGAATGTTTTTCTGCTCTAGATGATAAAAGCTCTGAAATTTGGATAAGTTTCTTACCTTTCTAAGTTTTTATCTGAATGTTTGTCTTGGTTAATTATATGCTTTCAGTCTGAAATCAAATGGATTAGGTTCTGCTTATGCCTTTGATTCTCTGGCTGTTCTTATCAATTTTCTAACTCCCTCAGTTTACAAGTATATAAAGGATTCAGTTTCAACCCTTTATTAGTTTGTTGTTCTCAATATTTATGTCCATTTAATAAATCCTTCATAACATTAAAAGATCCACCAACCAAGTAAACTTTCCTTGCAAATTCTCTAAAACACCATTGACGAACTTATCTAGACCTTGTTAGACTCCATTGCCCAATGACTTAACAATCTTCCATGTTTCCTATCTAAAATCTATCAAAGTATCATACCCAACCAAAAAACAATCAAAATACCTTGCACTTAACATCTAGCCTAAAATCAACCCTAATTAGTACACAAGACATATTTTTGCGCACATTGAGAGATCCCTCTCCCTATCCAGGAAGGCTAGGTCCTTGGATTCCAAAGCTTGGTTTGATGTTACCCTTGTCAATTTGTATCTCAATCAATCTAGAAAATTACGGGGAGCTAACATTTTGGAGATCATGGTGGGACTTATGAGTGCATAATAGCCTAGCAAGCTCTTGTAGAATCATTAGTCCTTCAAAAAAAAAAACTCAGAAAACCCAAAAAATTTCAGATTGGTTTCATAATAAACATTGGTGGTGGACCATATAATATTTTACCTGCAAAAGAGCTAAAAATTTCCACCTTGTGACTCCACTGGCCTCCAGTAGGCCTATTACTTCACTATTCCTTGTAAAATCCCCTAGGAATGCATTGAGAAAACCCAATCATGCTGTTGGTGGACAACAAATTTCAAATCTTCCACCTGGCGACTCCACAACCTCCAAAAGACCTAAAGACTCCACTGGTAGAGAACTCTAGACTGGTTGAAACAATTCAGTGACCCTTTGTGATTTACAAACATGTATCCAAGGATACAAAGGAGATATGTTCCAATGAACAGAGATCATATCCCTAGATTCCCACACAAAATGCCTCAAATAGATTGGATGAAAAATCTGCCTATTTTTCAAGATGAAAAGTTTGATGACCCCTTGTTACATCTCATCAAGTTTCATATACATGTATGGAGGTTAAAAGTTGAATGGCATGAGGAATGTCTTATGAAAATGTTCATGGCAACATTAGAAGGTAAGGCAAGGGATTGGTATGAATGGTTAGAACCTAAGAGCTTGTTTTCTTTAAAAGACATGCACCAAGTATTTTATGAAAAATATAAAGAAAACCCTTCATCTTTATCATGGACTGCAAATTTTTGTTATCAATCTCAAAACATCATACAATACCTATTAGATATTGATGAGGATTTGGTTAATATGCATCCTTAGGATCTCTTAGCAGCCATTCATGAATTTCATACCCAAGACAACTATCACAAGAACCTATATGAATAATTTGAGGAAGAGATTAATCAAGAAATAAAAGAAATCTCTCAAGATATCCCTACGAGCACAAATAATGATTCATCATCCCTTTTAGTTGAGGCTCAAGAAGACATCCAGCCTCAAATTTAGTCTCCAGAAGAGATAGAGAACTGTTGTACTTCTTCTCAAAGAAACACAGAAACATCTCCTCCTTTGATAGAAGAAGAAATCGATCATATTATCAATAAAAATCCAGCCTCTAAAATTTTTTATAAAACAAACACTCTTGCCCATTCACCTAATGAACTTTGTTGTAAAAATTTAGAAAGTTCCCTTGTAGATAAGAATAAAGAAAGACCTGCTGATAATCCAGTATGTTTGATTGGTGAAATTACTTACATTAATGATTTTCCTAATTTTGATCTGTCTGATGATGATGTTCTCCAAACAAAATTTGATCTTGCAGGACCATCATTAGTAGATTTGTGGGAGGAAGATCAGTTCCACCAACTCAGAGAAATTAATGAGCCAAAGAAGGCTATTTACGATATTGTTGAAGAAAGATTTAAAAATTCATAAGAGGGCGAAGAATCTCTAAATCTTTGCTCTGCTTCATTACAACTCATCAGTAATAGTTTTCATGTGATTGGGAATCAACAGTCTTTCAGCTCAAAGGTTGAGGAGCAAAACAATGAAGAACTTCTTGAGCCGGTTGAAATTAAAGAACCTTCTCCTGAAAGGGTTGAGGTAATCAAAGAGACCCTTGCTCAAGAATATAATCAGCTCTTCACCGAGCTTAGTCCACTGAATCAAAATACCCCGGGACTACAGGAGGACAGCACTACCAAATATGATGAGTCCTCCAGTTCAGATCATAATGAAGATAAGGAAGATTTTCGTTCTCAAAAGAAACTTTTTCTTGATCCAATGGAAGAAAAAATAACCCTGGTTGAAACCTACCTGTCAAATACTCCCAACCATGTATTATTCCAAGACCCCTTTGCTCATTTTTTGAAGACATTTGAAGAATGGATAGAGATTGTTAGGAGCAGTGTATCACCAAATGCAACAAAATGTTTTAGCACTGCCGCTAAAGAACAAGGGAAATGGGAGCAGCCCTGTTTTTCCAGCATGCTCAAGGAGATGAGCAAAGACCAATCATGGAACCATTTACTTGATTGGATATATTGGAAAAGGGAGTTCATCAGCTAAATATGTAAATTTTCTAGGTTAGATTAGGTTAGATAGGAAATCAAATAAGCTTAGCCTGTGAGCATTTAGTTAGTTTTTGTTTTTACTTTGAAAAAGAATGAAAATATAAAAAGAAAAAGAGGGAATATTAAAAGAAGAAAGGTACAAACCCATACTAAAAAAGAAAAGACGAATCTGAAAGTGTGCAAGCTTAAATGCCACTACTAAAAGAAAACACTGTTATTTAGTCATACAGCCTAATCATGACTAGATACATTTCAATTTACTGCTGATAGGTTAGTGAAGATGATTTTCCAAACTGTTTAATCTTGGCTTATCAGTAGAATAGATTAGGATAGAAGAAAGAATGGTTCAAACATGCTCAAAATATGAACCAAAGAAAATAAAGAAAAAGATGGCTCTAAATAGATCAAAAATTGAGCCAAAAAGAAAGAAGGATGCCTTTTATTTTCATATCTTAAGCCTTCACAGTTTTGTTTTAAATTTTCTGCAAATAAAATTCTATGTGCAGTTGGTTTCTTATGCCATAGACACTACAGCAAACCAGACAGTCTAATCCTGATTTGACTGTGCTTAAATTTATATTTTTGAATATAGAGAATGCAGATCTGTCAAATAGCTTAATCTTGACAGATAGTAGATTAGGTAGAGAAGTTTTTGAGTCCAACTGTTTAATCTAGACTCTTGGAAGAAATAAGGGTAGCTTTAGATAGTTTTATCTTTCTGTTTTAAAAAATAATATGTAAAAGAGATGCCAGTCCAAATGCACTCAAGAGAAGAAAAAAAAGGCTAGGACAAGTAGTTTTGGGTAGGTAGAGGTGCTACCTTAAAGAGTTTTCATGCTGCAGCTCATTGAAGAATTGTCAAATGCAAAGAAAATCAACAAGAAAACAAAGAAATTCTGCCCAATGGATGAGGCACTGGACTGCTAAAAGCCATAGATTGATAAACTGGGGTTCTGGACACCTAAAAGGATAGTTGTCCTCCCCAAGTGGAGCCACTATTAGCCATATATAATTCTACTATACCTAATGATGGCTAGATTAGTCCCTAGATTTCTAAAAAACAAGCTTTTGTGAAAAACTTGTGAGTTGTTGAAATCTCACTATGTTCATTATCCAAAAAGATCCATTCCATTGATAAACTTTGCTTAAAATCCTCAAAGAAGCCCTGTTGATTCAAAAAGACTGTTTCAAGCCTCCATTTCCACCATTGCCCCATTTTCCCCTCTATGACTTTCATTTACCCTTCATTCCCCATCAAATCCCCTTTAAACCTCATGAAATCCCTTTATTCTGGTTTTAAACCCTCTTCATATGGTTTAAATTCACCCTTTTTATCCTATCGAAACCCCTAAAAAGGTTTAAAAACGTCATTTTTTGGCCTTTTTCGCTCCTTTTCAAACATTGGGCCTTAAGCGCTTTTTCGGCTTAAACCATAGCCCCTTCTTCGTCATATGACCCCGCGCCCTGCGACCAAGCGCTAAGCCCATCAGCTCTCGGCCATCGCAGTTCCCCATTTCCTCTTTCCCCTTGTATTTTCTTCCACTGATGGCCAATCCCCCGAGTAAATCTCCGCCATTGATCTTGTTTTAGATCGGATAGTCCATGCTCCATCGCAAACCGCAAAGGGTCACTCCCGCACTCCTTTTCTCTGGTGATGGTCGATCCCCCCGAGTAAAACTCCGCCATTGATCTCATTTTAGATCGGACAGTCTGTGCTCCATTGAAAACCGCAAAGGATCATGTCCACACTCATTTTCTCCGCCGATGGCCGATCCCCCAAGCCAATATCCACCGTTGATCATGTTTAAGATCTGACGGTCCTCGCTCCATCGGTGAATCACACTTTGGTGATTCCCATTCCCAATTCCATCCTCCGCCGATGAAATCTCCACTGTCGATCTCCCCTAGATCGGACAGTCCTCACTTCATCGCATTTTCACAATCACTCCCTCCAATCACAGGTGTCCATTTCCCCCATCCAACGACTCGCATTGATTCCCCTTTTCTTCCACCCATGGGCGCTTTCAGAACACTGGTTAACACTATGAGTGCCCCCGCAATTGACTCTTTTGACTGTGGAAGATATTCATCCAATGGTCCATATTCACTATGGAGGCACCCGGCCCGCAAACCTATCCGTACCCTCCATCCCCCCGTGGTTGATCTCCACCATCGATCTAATCCAGATTTGATGGCCATCGGTCAATCTCCTATATCATCCTGCTGGTCCCACCCGACTGTGCAAAGGCTTTTCATCATGTGTTCTTTCAATCTCCACTGTTGATCCTCATGATCCAACAACCCGCATTCATTCTTGCACCGATTTCACCCAACGCCTCCGTCATGCATTTTCAACGCAAAATGGGTGGTTTTAGAGGGACAGGTGTCAACACCTGAGCCCTATCGCGTTCATCCAGGGTAAAACCACTTACCATCCCGACCCCATGTGAAAACCGCCTCTAGTTTTTTGCCAAACCGCCATTGCATCTCTTCACACCAAATTCAGTTTTGAACCCTGGTTTTCATGGTTTTTTGCCATGAGACTCTTTTCCGCTACATCTACCACCTCTTGCATGCTCCTCGACCTCCGCCAAAGCCCTCTGAAGCTGTTAACCAAGTAACATAGTTTTTTTATAACTGGTTTGTGGTTTTGTGTAGGTTTCATAGTAGCTAAATATTAAAAGTCGTCCCACAGTCACTAAAAGGTGACACAGGCTGAGGATGACAATCCTTTGTGGCTTGATCAAATGCAGAAAGGGAAAGAGGGATGAATTTCCAAGTTTAAGTTGATAAATCATGATTATTGACTGTGTGAAGACCCTCCAGCGCAAAGAAAAGTACCTGTACAGAATGAAACAGTGAAGAGTATCAAAGATTAAAGGTTAAAAATCACAGATGAACATAAGTTTAAAGAAGTCCAAAAAGTGTTAAATACAGCATGATGAATTAAGAAGGACAAAAGCTAAATCAGGCCTTAGGCACAGTTTATTTATTAGATCAAGAAGGCTTAGGCTAATGCAGCCTCGAACACATCAACACAAAGCAGTTATTCAATCAAAAATATCAACTGACTCCTTTGGCCATTCTTTATTTGTAAAGGAAAACAAGCAGTTATGACACAAAAGAATATATTTTAAAACTGTCAGAACAATTATTGTAAAGATAGGATAAATCCTTAAAGTCAATATTTTCCACCTATCTTTATCTCAGAAATCAAGACAAAGTTATTTAACAGAGAAGTAGCTGTAGATATTCATATTTTATGCCCTGCGTGGTTTTCAAGGCTAGGAATGCATTTACTCTGTAATTAATAACATTTTGAAACCTAGAAGAGTTTCACCTCCTCATTTGCAGCATAAATACTGCATTGGAACTCATTGTAAACATTGGATTTTGATGACTAATGCTGGAATAATACATAGTCCTTTGAAGCTCTTGAAGAGAAATTGATGTCTTGGAACTCATGCATGATCTGATTTTCTTGTTGATGGAGAAGGATTGTTTGCAGGATCCATAGGCTCAGTTGATGGTGAAGTTTTATTTTGTTTATGTTTTGTATTTTATCATTATGTTTTCCATCTTGCTATGTTGTAGTAGGACAAAGAATTTAGATTAAGAAATGTTTTATAATGGCACCTTAAATCTTTTTGTCCTTCACTGCCTTAATGTTTTCTTTTGCTAAGATACATTAGAGAAATCATTTATTGCTCTCTGTGCAAGTTCTTAGCTTGTCCATTTCTTGAATAAAATATATCAGTTAGCATAAATTATGATTCATGGTTAGCCCTGCGTATTGTTGCCACTAAAATATTCCATTCTTGGAATCATCTCTTTAAGCAGCTTTGTCTAGGTTTGTCAAATAAGTCTATTTAAAATCATGCTCTTTGCCTTTACTTAGCTAAATTTTTTTTAAGGAAACCTTATAGCTGTAACTTTGGATGTTAGAGTTTTCTCTCCTTCTATGGTTATAGTTACTTTGTATCTTAAATGTTTTTCTGCTCTAGATGATAAAAGCTCTGAAAGTTGGATAAGTTTCTTACCTTTCTAAGTTTTTATCTAAATGTTTGTCTTGGTTAATTACCTGTTTTCAGTCTGAAATCAAATGGATTAGGTTCTAATTATGACTTTGATTCTCTGGATGTTCTTATCAATTTTATAACTCCCTCAGTTTACAAGTATATAAAGGATTTGGTTTTAGCCCTTTATTAGTTTGTTGTTCTCAATCTTTATGTCCATTTCATAAATCCTTCATAACCTTAAAATATCCACCAACCAAGTAAACTTTCCCTGCAAATTCTCTTAAACACCATTGACGAACTTATCTAGACCTTGTTAGACTCCATTGCCAAATGACTTAAAAATCTTCCATGTTTCCTATCTAAAATCTATCAAAGTATCATACCCAACCAAAAAATAATCAAAATAGCTTGCACTTAACATCTAGCCTAAAATCAATCCTAATTAGTACACAAGACATATTTTTGCACACATTGAGAGATCCCTCTCCGAATGCAGGAAGGCTATGTCCTTGGATTCCAAAGCTTGGTTTGATGTTACCCATGTCTATTTGTATCTCAATCAATCTAGCAAATTATGGGGAGCTAACAGGTTCGTTTGTGGCTTTTTCTTTGGCTCCTCCCATGGCCATGCCACTACACGTAATTAAGTTAACACTGGGTCCCTCATCGTGCGGTTCCGCTTTAACCCTTTGTACATTCTACATTGGTGTTTGGTGTTTTTCCTGCATCTTATCTATCAGTACAGGATAGTCTTCGATCACATTATCCAACTGCCTGCAATACCTGCAATATTGTCATGTAGGGTTTGGACAATTCCTTGTGAAGCATCCCACCTCCCCACAATTATAACAGATCAGTTGTCCTCTTCCCCAACCTGCGCTTCCACCTCTCCCCCCTCCTCGGCCTCTTGCTGGGGAGCCTCCTCGTCCAGAGGGAGATAATGGTGATGAAGGGTTATCCTGCACCCTATACAAGTTTCCTCTATCTATCATCAGATCATATGTTCGATAGTTGTGCTCGTCATGTCCTACAGATGAGCAGAATCTACACCATTGTTGCTTCAATTCTGGGACACAGGCACCAAGTTAGGGGAAATGGTTTGTATTATGTAATCTGGCTACTCGAAAATCAACGCACCATAACGTGGGGGTGGTTGGTCCCGCAACCTATTTAGGGTGTAATGTGTTATGCCCCCCAGCATGTATGTAGTCTAACAAAAAAGGGCACTGGTCCTTGGTGTGGCCTAACACCCTACACCATATGCACCAAATGTCCGTGCTAGCTTCTTTTCCCCGCTCTTCTCGTAAATTCTGGATTTCTAGATGCATTGCCTCTTACTGTCCTTGGATCTACTACACCCGAAACTGGGCATCATCCCTCAGCACAAATTATAGCTTCATGGAAATTTCTAGGGATTTTTATTTTGTATCAATCGTCTGCTGACCCATAGGCTCGTGCAGGTGTGGTAATAGCATGGAAATGAACCACTCTTTGTGTTGTCTATCTTCATATTTAAAATATCCATCCCTAATAACTTTCTTTAGCCACTGATCAACCTCCCATACCGACTCTGTAGGTCCATGTCTAAAATATTTCAAGTCAATCACTAGTTGAGCATAGGACTTAGGCTTCCAAAACTTCTTTTTTAGGGCATCCTTAAATTCCAGTATTGACAGATCTGCATGCTGGCCCACGTACCCCATGAACCAATCCAAGGCCCTTCCTTCAAAGGCTAGGGATAGCTACACTCTTTTTACAACATCGTTAGCAACATTCTGCGTAGTCCATATTGATTCTGCCGCAAACCAAAATTGGTCCATGTCCTCATCCCCCACACCCTTAAAGGTGGGTAGCTTCATGTGCGTAGCCATATCGTCTCCCGGCAGTGGTGGTGGGGTACGAGAATTCTTTCCCTTACGCAGATTCGAAGGTGGGGTAACTGGAGGACTAGTTTATGCATGAGTAGGAAGCTCTCTTAAGGGACTATATACTAATCTATCCCCTTCTTGATTGACTCTGTAGTATTTACCACTTCGTTTTGTACTTTCACTCTGATCGTAGGTCATTCACCTAGTGTCGCTGCACAGAACACCTTGTCGCATAGTGATATCTTAATTAATAGAGCCAATTTTTTCAAAAACTTACCTCGGAAGCCTTTGAAGAACCTCTGCTCTGCTTCAAAATAAGATACAAATTGATCAACTGTGAATTCAGTTACAAATCCTCCTAAAACACTATCCACCCAGTGATCTACAGTCTGGGTGATCTTGTTATTAGCCTTCTCCTACTGTCAGATCAATTCAGGAGTACTCCATTGCATGAGCTGATCATCTTTCCCAAAGGTCTGGAACTCTGCTAACCTTGCTAGCCACTCCTGTAGTTAGTGTGCAAAATTTACAAAGAAGATTTCATATACCTCCATAAAGATATACTTTTTTTTCCACTCTTCAGCAGTCAGCCTTATACTTCGATTCTCTTTTAGGGAAAATTCCTGAATGTGTTTTTCGAATCAATCTTCAAGCTCAGACTTCTCGGGCCACCAATGACCTCGTGGCATTACCCAACCTCCCTCAAAAGGCTCCCTGTCCCAGCAAAGGAACCATTTGTTGGCTTGAGGGGTCCTTACCCAATTTTGGATTTAAGGTTTTCCAAAAAACCCCTATACTACTGGCCCTTTCAGCAATGACTTGCTCACGTAGGCCAAGGTCTCACCCGAAGTAGTATGAGAGGGTGTTGGAGCCAGGCATCCACACCCAGAGAGAGAGAGTTATTGAAGGGAGCCCTATCAAGATCTGTCAGAATTGCGCAGAAGGGGTCTTATCGCAAAATCTTTAATAGTATATTTGCAGAATGTGAATCTCATAACCCCACAGATAGCATGTAAACATAAATAAAGAAACTATTATTAATCATATCTGAGTAATATATTTGCATCCACATGTGCATTAATAGTTATCAACAGAAATAATCACCATAATACCATAAACACAACCATTTCTTATAACATAGAGATACGATCAAACAGATTTATCATTCATTAGCTTCCAAAATCCACTTACAAACCCAATTCCTAACCTGTGCACACATCCAGCGGGGTCCGCACATAGTAGGACTGAGGATCTCCGTGCACATAGCTAGCAGCAGTCCTTACCCAAATACAACCCAAAAATAGATCTCAATAGTTCGTGATTAGCATAATTCACCCTTAGCCTACCTCTAGACTTGATCTATCCATCTACTTATAACATCTTAGCCTACGTTATCCTATGGTCCGCAAACCATGGTTCGCAGAATCTTGGTATACCCTTTGACCCATTACAATACATTGGGGGATTTTACCCACCCTAAAGCCCCTACGCTAGACTAATTATTGAAAAATTTATATCAAAATGCAGCGTTGGAACATATCAAAATGCAGCTAGGGGACCCTGTTCCAACAACATTTACCAAAGTAGAGTGCGATTTCCTATGTTAAGAGAATATGGCCTTCTTAATGATGCAGATTAGATTCTTATTTATGGATTCAAAAATACCATTCCCATGAGGATAATAATGAGTAGAATGTTTCAATATAATTCCATTTTCTAATGCAAAATAATAGAGTTTTAATGATGAAAAATATGGTGCATTGTCGAAAACAAGTGAAGTAGGAATGTTGAAACTGGAAATGATATTCTACTTAAGAAAGCTAATGAATTCCTAATCACTCACTTATTTGGATGGAACTACTTCCATCCACTGTGTGAAATAATTTGTAGCAATGAGAATATGGTGGTGTTTCTTTTACAAATGCAGAAAAATTTCTCCAATAATATCAAAGCCCCACTATTGAAAAGGTTCTTCCACTCCGATAGGCTGCATTGGAGCAGTCAACTTCTTATTTCTTCCAACACGCCTTTGACGGATCGACATTTTCAGGCATAATAATGAGCATATTTAAATACTATATGCCAATAAAAACCAGGCCGCATGATTTTATGCATCATTATGTTGCCCACAATTGTCCCTCGATTGGTCCACTGTGATGATGATGCAATACCTTCTATGAGTCATGTGCTTCCAAACACCTGAGAAATACTCTATTATGATGATTTATGAAAAGCACCCCATGCACCAACTGTTAGGATAATTCTTTGAGTCGTAGTTCCCTCTTCTGCTGTGCGGAAATATGGGACAACACTATGCTATTATCAAGGTATTGGCGTACATCAATGTACCAATAGTTTGTGCTAGTAGTGGGGAAGGATCTCTCTATATTGTACATTTAAATTTCTTTCTCCCACCCTGAGAGGTCTTCTTATTCCTTTGCATCGACTAATTTTGACGCTAGTTGATTGTGTGAGATACATTGATCTCTAGATTGTATTCTTGAAAACCAGTCATCCAGTTCAGTCTCCTTTCACCCATCTCTTGTTTAACAAGTTGTGATCTGACTACTGGGTGCAGGAGAAATATAATGCAATGATTTTTCAATAGATTGGGTTGAAAGTGCTTCACCACCTTGTATACTACATAATCTTGTTTTCCAATGGTGGGGTAGTTTAGCTCAGGTCCTTGCATAATAGTGCTCACGAAAGAGATAGACCACTCATTGTTCAGATAATCCTTTTGGGTGAGTAAAATGATGAGAGAAGTATCAGAAGCAAAGGTATAGAGAAAAACATATTTATGGAAATTTGGGTTGTATAATGTGGGTGCTTCTGTGATAGCTTTTTTAATACAGGAGAATGCATACTTTTCCCTTTTATCATGTTTGTAGATTACATCCTTCTTCACCATCTCCTATATTGGCTTAACAATCTGAGTATAGTCAGAGATTAACTTGCGGAGGAAATTGATCTTCCCTAGGAAGGACTACATATCCTTCTTGTTTACAGGGTAGGTAATCTACGTGATGTATTTTACCCCCTCTAGGTATATCTTAATCCTACTTTTGGAAACAATGTGGCCCAAGATATTACCCCCGGACACTTCAAAGATAATTTTCTTAGGATTGAGAGATATCTCATACTTGCAACATTGATAGAAAATTTTCCTCAAGTGGCATATGTGATCTGATATTTGTTTGGAAAACAATTTTACATCATCAAGATAAACCACTATGATTTATCCAATCAACCCATGGAACACGATGTCCATAGCACATTAGCATGTTGTACTAGCATTGATCAACCTGAATGGAATTCAGCTGAATGTGAACATGCCCCACTTCATGCAGAAAGTTGATTTAAGCCTGTCAGGATTTGAGACCAGAACCTACTTGTATCCTGAGTATCCATCCAACAAAGAAAAAAATTTCTGACCTCGATATTGTTTGCAGTATATTTTCCATAAACTACATGGGGTAGTTTTCTTTGTCTAAGGTGTGGTTCAGATTTTGGAAATCAATGCATAAGAGGATCTCCCTAGACTTATTTCTTACTTTGACCAAATTGGATAGCCAAGTTGAATGTCACACTCTGTATATGATCTGAGCATCCAAAAAAATTCTTAAATCTTTATAAATGAGAGTCTCAAGCGTTAGATGTACTTTTCTCATTTTTTGTTGAAATGGCTTAGCCCCTTCTTTTATCAGAATCAGTCTTAAGCTCATCATATTTCCATGAGAATACATCTCGATACTGCTTGAATAAGTGGATAAAGGCTTGTTGCTCCTATGGTGTACAACATGTGTCAAGATTTACATACTTCAGATCATTTTCTATTCCCAAATTAATCTGCTCGTGCGATGTCGTGGAACTGTGGGTTTAAAAGTTGGTAGGCCCCTGGAAGTGATTTTGCGGGTCATACAACTTTTCCAGAGATACCACACCATTTTTCATGATATTTCCTTACTAACACTGGCTGCATCCTGCGATTTGCTCTCGTGCTCATCTTCGTTAATCATTGCATATTTGAACACATCAACATTCACCATGAACCACAGTATCTGTTGGTCATCATTAAAAACATGTAAATTAGTAATATTATCAGGGACATATGGTTTATAAATAATTTCAACACGAAAAATTCCCATCAACAGTGAAAACCTAGAAGAAACATTTTCTAATGCATCCGCAGCCATGTTACACATTCTTGGAAGAAAAATAATATTAAAAGCTTGAAAATGTGAAATAAAACGCCATACCTCTTGTTAATAACTTTTAAGATGAGTTGACACACAATGTATGGTATCACATACCTATCATACCACAATTTCTGAGTCACCTACTATTTTTAGGAATGCAACATTGAGGTCAATGGATTTTTTACAAGCCCAAGATGAGTGCCTCATATTGTGTCGTGTTGTTTGTGCACTCAAATTCCAAGCGGCTAGATATCAATTTTTTCTCTACAGTGGGTCTATTAAAACCAAACCATCTTCAGAGCCCTCCTACGTTTTGTAACCATCAAAGTACAAAGTCCACATATCATATGTACAAGGACTACAAAGTACACTAGTACTATTATTGCTACTACTACTAGTAATTGTACAAGAGTCATTTTCACTAGTTGGAATAGGAAGGAGTTCCAACACTATTTTTAGTGGAACTATGGAAGGTTGTGCAAGATAATACCCCAGTTGAGTTTCCAAGAAGAAATTGGCGAAAATTATTTCTGCGAAAACCACTAGCTCATTTTTTCCATTCAAGGGAGTGACCGTATGTTTCATGCATCTCTCTGAGTTCACTCGAATCTGATTGTTTCTGCCATTATGTGGAAGCCATAGATGTGACCAGTTTGTAGAAAACTATTCCTGTAACTTTCTGAACCATTCTCTGCTAAAAAATACTCTATATGCATTAGGTATGTCCACAATTACTATGTTTATACATTTATGAACTTGATCGTCAGATGATAAATGAATAATCATGTCTCTAAGTTCACCAACTACGTGGAAAAGAGTCTTGTCCAGCTGAATCATCTATGCATATTTTTTTGTCCCATTTTGCATTGATTTTTTTATGGATAATGGAATTAAATTTACTGATGCACATGAATCAACTAAACAATTATGTACATTGAAATTGAAAATTTCAAATGTTGACAAAAACAAAGGGTAGAGTGTATTTGCTTCCATTATTAAAGTGTTAAGCATTGATTTGAGGAAACCAGAGGATGTACCTAATCCATTGTCTAAAGAGGAAATGTTACCTAGAGTGGATTTCCCAAGTGCGTGTAGGAGGATGTCCCACTCGCTCATGATTTTTGTTAACTCGAACATTGAAATATTCGTAGGATTCTTCTTCATGTCTTCAACTATGTTGAAATCCACAATGGGAAGGATATTCGAAGTGTTTAGGGACGTGACTTGATTTGTGACTTCCGGAGCGATGGTTTTATCCTTACTATTTATAGAAGTAATTTTCATTGAGACTCCTTTCCCAGACTCTTTGAGTTTCCTCTGTTGAATTGACGGGATAAATTTTTTTCTTAACAATTTTTCTTTGATTATGTGCTTTTTCAACTATGTTTCAGTGGTTGGCCCTTTTCTTCTCAAATTGTACCGATTGGTATGCTTCTGGGTCGGAGGGTAACTCAAAAGTTTTTTCTTGGTCATGCTCTTTTGGGCTATAAGTATGCAATTAAACATGTTTACCGCATGGCCCACACTTGGAGTCTCTTTGGTTGAAGTAGTTTCTTCCTTTTATTCTTCAGACTCAGTCTTCTCATCAACAAATATTTCATCGCAAATATGCATAGCAAGAATTTTCATCGTGTGGTTACATTGTGGGTTTTTTTTCTCAGAATGATAGGATTTATGATATGCACAATATGTATCCATGCCAAAACCTTTGAGATTCAACATGACGTTCAAGATTTATGCAAACTTCACTAGTTGGTTACTGCTACTAACAAAATTTCTAGTCATTTTGAACAGGTTGAATCTAGGAGGCTTGCTACTCATGGTGATCTCACTTGACCTTTGTTTCAACTCTGTGATGTCATTTTACAGAGTCTTTATGAGATGGGTCAAGCTTTCAAGATTAGAATTTTCTTCCTCTTTGGCCTTATGGAGGACTAAGAGTTTTTTCTCATTTCTTTGGAGTCTTTCACTAGTTAATCATCTGCAAGGACCCCAATTGCATGCAATTCCATCTAAACCGCGCTCGCTTCTTCATAATTTTCCATGATATCTTGTTTCACAGTTCAATTCACAAACTATGCAATGCTTGCTAGCAAGGAAGGAGTATAGTAATCTATAGTGATGGAGTCACGAGGTTTGGTTTTTTCTAGAAATTTTCTCAAGATATAGTTAAACCTTTGTTTGAAAATTTTCACTTTCTCCTTTTTATCCACCTTAATGTTACCCATCTCTTTTAATAACACGGCGGGGCTTAAACTTTATAATAATGAATTTTAAACTTAAATTTCTCTTCATATTCCATGTGTTTCCTTTGGAATTCAACTTTATAATACATTTTGAATACAATTTATGTGGTCCAAAATAGTGATGTGGAATATGACCACTCATGACCTGACATGAAATGACACTCCTGACATGGACTTCTTGATGATGTGGAAATTTCAAGCCACTAATGTTGTTGAGTGTTTAGTGTTTTCTTGAAGGTGCTTCCCTCTTCACCTCTGCATGGTTTGGTGATAAGGAGTCTTCAATGATCTCAAGTCTTGGATAGTGGTCCCAAACTAGTGTCCCTTTGATTTCTTCCAGTTAGTAAACTTGTGAATTTATCCACAAGAGTTCCTTTGAGAATGATTCCCTTCTTCTTATCCTTTTTCATCATATTTCCATGACATGATAGGGTACTTGTTCCTGCAATTCATTCATGACAAGATGACATCAACCCAAAAGCCCCCTAGTCTAAGATGGTGAATTCTGATCCATAGACTAACCCCTAAACAAGTGAAAGGTTGGGAACGGAGGCTCAGTGACTACACAATTGTGTAGTTCAAACATACAAAGTGAATCCCTCAGCCTTGAGACTGTGTTGTGCACAGTTCAGGATAGGTTGAGGAAAAAAACTGTACAGTTTTAGGAGCCAGTGAGACAGGCTGAGGGAATGGGTACTGGGATATAATACTGATAGTTCCAGGAGGCAAGGAATGTTGAGATACTATGCAACTATGTAGTTCAAGGGTTTAGTGAATTATTTTGATTCTTGTGGTTGTGAAGTGCGCAGTTTAATCCACGATGGGATACATTATTATGCAATTCTAGAGGTCAAGGTCAGGGATTGAGCACTAAAACTATGTAGTGTAATAGTCCTGGGAGGTAGGAATTTCATAGTGCCAAGCAGCAAGGTCACAAATAGAGGATTGAGACTGTGCAATGAACAGGTCATCAGAATTTGGGTGAAGTTATGTTGCTTGGTCTAGAGGTTTTTTCGAAAATGGTGAAGTGTGGGATCAATGAAATTAGTGTGAACAATGATAAAATTTGAATATGATCACACACTTAGAGTAATTTGAAAAATAAAAAACATAGATAATCCATAACACATTAAAAATTCATTTCCCTCTGTGTGACAACTTTACAACTAGTTACGACAAGTGCGACACTAAATATACACTTTGCGACAACTGTGACGACACTAGTGCGACAGTTCTAAAAACTTTTTAAATGAGTGTGACAGGTACTTAAAAGGTTATAACAACTCATTTTCAAAAACACGACCTCTAGGAACCACTAGATAAATCTTATATAAATAATGCGACAACCAACATGCCAAAAGACGACACTTTGTCTAACTTTCAAAAGGGAACACAACACTCCAAGAAAGAAACTGGAATGAGTTTCAAAGTTTCAATGACAATAAACAAGACCAAGGAAGGCTCTAAAATTGGATATAGGACAAATTTTTCGAGGGTGTTGCAGCAGTTACTACAAGTTGAAAATGTTTTGAATTGAAATTTTATAGGTAACAAGACCTACTTTTCATATACTATCTCATAGGGTGTATGCCTGAGACTGTTTCTCAATGTTGTTATGTAATCAAACAAGGCTTTAGGAAGCTTGGCTACCCAATCCTTTAGATGCATATGTACATTTTTTGTCAGGATGGTTTCAATCACCTTGTTTGTAGACTACACTTGGTCATTGGCCTGGAGGTGATATGGAGAATATTTATGGTGCCTGATGTTCTATTTTTCTATGATGGCCTTCACAATATTTGAGGTAAAATGTGATCCATGGTTAGTAACAAGCTCTCTAGGAACATCAAATCTAGTAAAAATATCTTTAAATAGAAAATTTAGAACAATTTTTTCAATAGCATAAGGAATAGATTTATCTTCTACCCACTTTGTTACAAAATTAGTGAAAAATAAGATATACCTCTTTTTGAGTGATTTCAGTGTAGTAGGTCTTACAAAATCAATAGCCCAATTCTCAAAGGGCTCTATCATTACCTGTTGAGTTAAGGGAATTTCATCATCTTGCACAGGTCGACCCATCTTCTCACAACTATCGCATCAGTTGACATATTATTTTACATCCTTGAAAAGAGAAGGAAAAAAATAGTCTGCATGAAGGACTTTATATTTTGTTCACTTATCTATGAAGTGGCCCTCGAAATTTTCATCATGTGCTACCTTTAAGATTTAAAACACGTCCTCTTCTCATACAAACCTATAGATAATTAGATCAAGTTCAATGTAGAATATTTCTCCTTGGATCATGGAGTATGAGGCATTGTTTCTAACAATTCTCTTATTTTCCCTTGTTGATAGGTATGGTGGTGTCTTCCCTGTAACCATATAATTTTCTATATTTTTAAACCATGGCGAGTTATTCGAAAAAAATTGCTCATTAGGAAATAAGTCATCAACAACAATCACTTGACCTAGATTATCAATTCTAGAAATATAGTTAGCTACAACATCATTAGATCTACCAAGTTTATCAATAATATTAATACTAAATTTAGGTAATAACAGTAACCATCTAGTGACCTGACCACTAGTTAAAGTTTTATCCATTAAATACTTCATAGAAGAGTGGTCGATATGAAAAAATACATCATATCCCATTATGTAGTGTCTGAATTTGTTAATGGAAAAAAATACAACTAAGAATTCCTTTTTTTTTACTATGTAATTCAACTTAGCTAGTGAATTTTTTTTACTAGAAAATTATATAGCATAAGGAAATTTATTTTCTTCCTATCCTAGTGTTCTGTCAATAAAATTTTATAAGGCATCAAAGGAGATGTGGAATGGAAGGGACCAATTAGGTCCCCTAAGGACGGTGGCTTAATCAAATTTTCTTTTAATTCCTCAAAAACCCATTGGCATGAATCGTGCCTTTAGCTAACAAATGGAAAAGAGTAGATATTCTAAAAAATGCTCAATGAACCTCTGGTAGTATCCTGCATGCCTAAGAAAACCTCTCACCTCCATTTGAGATTTTGGTATTGGCAGCTATATAATGGCTTCGACTTTAGTAGGGTCCACCTATATACCCTCACCAGAAATGAGGTGGCAAAGGAATATCCCTACATTAAACATTAATTTTCACATCTTATTACTTAAGGCGAGGTGGGCCTCTTGGCACCTGATCAATAATTTTTTCAAATTTAAAAGGGCATCCCGAAAAGAATAATCGTATATGGAAAAATCATCCATATATACCTTGACACACTAAATATCAATGAATATAGCTAATACCACTAGTTGAAAGGTAGCAAGGGCATTAAACAACCCAAAGAGGGGCACTCGATAGGAAAGTGTTCCCCACAAATAGGGAAAAGTGTTATTATCATAAACTTCAGATGCAATCTCTATTTGGTTGTAACCACTAACACTGTGAAGAAAGGAAAATTACTTCTTATACACTAGGGTATCCAATACCTGTTCGATAAAAGTAAGTGGGAAATAATCCTTGAGGGTGGCCTTGTTTAATTCTATATATTCCACACAAATATGCCACCTCCCATCATTCTTTAGGACTATTACCAATGGGGAGACCCATTAGATGTTGGAAATGGAGTAGATAAAGCTAGCATCTAGGAGTTTTTGAAGTTATTCCTACAATGTCATGGAGTGCAGGGTTCATTTTTCTTCAAGGCTATCTGATAGGTCGAGCCCCTTCCCGAATATAAATATGGTGAGTATCGGTGAGTGCATCAAGGTGATATTATAACATTTTTATCAACTTCTCTCATTGGGCAAGTTTGAGTTGTGGATTAATGTATAGGGAATTGCATGGAAATACATTAACGAGTGCAACATCAAGATAGTGAGTGTCCATGGTGTTCATTATGTTTTGTAATGATGATGAGGTTTGAAGATCACATCTATCTTAGAAACTTGGACAAAAAATATGATGGAATAATCTTGAATTCTACAAGGTTTCCAAGTTAACGAGAAAGACGTGAGTTTGACTTTCCTTAGTACATTATGTGAACTCGGAAACCTAATATATAACAGAAATGGATTGAGTCACCTCATCAATTTTACTATCGCCTCACCATAATGTGTCATGAAGCTCCTAAATGGATTTACCGAGATGATAAAGGTTGACCTTGTTCCTTGAATCCCCATGTGTCATAAGCATATTTTCGGAGAAATAAACTATATAAGCATCAACTATGGTGAGAAATTAGGGTAATTTGAGGTCTAAAATGGGCCTCCTAAGGAAATTATAAAATAATAGTGGAAATAATAAAATAAGATTAGATTACATCATCAAATTGTAGAGGGAAAAAAGAAAAAACTATTTTTTTCAACTCGTATTTTGTACTTATCACCCTATGGGTTTACTCAAATTTCAAGTGGAAACACTCGTTGGATGAAAAAATTGATTCCTCATCCAAGGAGTATCCATGTTCCATAATTTTTATGGACCCTGCTACACGAAAAATGAGAAAGACATGAAAACATTATTGTAATCATGTTTTTTCATGTATTTCTCATTTTTCATGTAGCAGGGTCCATCAAAAGTATGCAACATGGGTAATCCTTGGATGAGGAGTTAAATTATGCATCAAACAAGTAATATTGCTCAAAATTTGATTAAAAACTTAACGAGATAAGTTAAAAATACGAGTTAAAAAGTAGTTTTATTATTTTATTATTTTTTAATCTTTCTACTTTTTTACTCCAAAAATAGTGAATCATCCACCATGGTTGAACTCATCATATTGAATCTTATTATTTCTTATAAAGTTTATTTTGGTTGTACATTTTTCTTAGGAGGCCCATTTTAGACCTCAAAATTCCCCTAATGCATGGTCTTCCCAAGATCAACAGATGTTCCCCGATAGTATTTTTAGGTTGAAGGATTATAAAGTCCATGGGGTACTCCCATGAGTCCATGGAGATGTTGATATCATACAAAAACACCTTATGGCTTGATTTTCGATTTGTTAGCAATCTATAAGACAATGGGTGTAGGAAAGAGGTGAGTTAGCCCAAGTTGCACCATGGTTTGTTGGGTCATCACATTAAAGGCCACTCCTAAGTTAATTAAAACATTGGGGATAAGGATTCCACCAATATGGACAAAGATTACTGGGTTTCCAGGGTTTGTATATATTTTCAACAAAAATACGCCCTGTCATCAACTATGACACCTTAAAAACAAACTAGATAGTGTAAGGATATCTTATCTTCCTACCTCGATTCTTTATGAAAAATTCCCAAATGGTTTTAACGTAGATAGGAATATGTTGTCACTACGAAAAACACCTTCCAAAATTTTTCCTACACTTGAATTTTGGAGCTTACTTGTGATCTTACGATTTGTTGTTCTAAGTAAATCAAAGTTTCTTCATGATCGATTGATGTTTTGTTAAGTGTTCAAGTATTCTTCTGAGATTCTAACTGTCGAAACCACTTTATTTCACATGCTTATCCTTTGATGCATCTCAATTGCGCAGTTCCTAAGGACAATGATTGCGTAATCTCTTCTGGATGATGACTGTGCAGTCCTAAGACATAGTGCTTGTGAAATATCTTGTGATAGTGATTGTGAAACTCCTAGAGACAGATACTACACAATCCCTGTGGTCATCTAGTGCACAATTATGGTTCAGAATATCTCTCACTCTTATTTGAAATTGTATCATCATTTGGGTGAGCTTTCTAAAATGTTTCTTTTGTGCACCTTTGCTTTCATAATTATCATTTTAACTTTTGCGACTATGACTTTTTCTTTCTTTCACTTTAACAAGTGTCTCTTTTGATTTTTCTTTGCTCTAGCATGTGTGGCTTCCACTCCCTTTAGCTTTTTCAAGTGTCATTTTCAATTTTTGTCACAGTCGCAAGGGTCACTTTTCATTGTTTTCACTCCTACAACTATTGCATATTAACACACTATTAGATCCAGTTCCAGCACAATATTTTGCATTATTTTAACATATATATCATAAGAATATGCACTAGATACTCTTCCATCACTTAGCGCATTGTTTTGTTGTTGTCATCAATTGTGTCGCAAAGTGTATCTTAAGTGTCGCACTTGGAGGTAAGTGTGGTTTTGTTGTTTTTTCAATGGGTACATGTCAACTTTGGGTGTTAAGTGATTCATTTTCATGTGGTTGATATTTTATGAGTGCTTGATCATGTTCAAGTCATCTAATGGTTTCATCTCTCGCATTCATACTACTTAGTATCTATCTCTTGCCCTTGGAAACTATGAAATTATTGCTCCTAGTCAACCTTCCACTATTCATTGCATAGAATTAGTGTAGATCCTCATGATTGCTTCATTTTGACACTTCCTTTTACCTAGTTTTCCTCTTTTTGGTCATCATCATCAACTCAAAATAGCATAAAACTACATGTTTTTGATATGGTAAGATATTTAAATGACCTATCTTTAATATTCAATAATGTTCCTTATTATTAAATTAAATTTTGTATTAGCTATGGAATTGACATGATTATGCAGTTGCTATGTGTTTCTATAGCCATCTCCATGGTTTGCCAGGTTTTGAGGTGCCATCTGAGAAAAGGAGTATATAGACAGGTGGAGACTGATATATTCAAGTCTTTCCTCCCATCTATCTGAGCCAAATCATGAAGAGAACAGTTCGATTGCATGGTCAAAGGAGCGGGTCAACACGTTGTTGAATATGCGAGTGAGAGTCCAAGTCAATCATGATTCATGATTTTATTTTCCAAATAGCAAATCGTGAATAAACCCTAGTATGTTATTTGTTAAAAGTTCAAGATAGAATTGTGTTAGTCTAACTTTAGGCATACAAGCCTCAAATAGTTATAGACATGATTTTAAAAATATAAGGCAAACAAAGACTTGAACAATGCAAAATTGTGAAGTTTTAAAACTATGTTTTTATTCCTTTTAATGAATAAATATCTTCGATATTTGATGTGCAGCTAACTATTGGAGTAGATCATCAAAACCACCTATTTGTGGAGGGCCCCTAAAAATAAAGAAGGTTTTACATTTCATGTTTTTAATGTAGATGTTTTCATACTTTTATTTTATCACTTGATGTAGTTTAAATTCATGTTTTCATTTTGTAAATTGTTGTAGTTGTTTCCAGAATTCTAAATTATCATTTGAAGTAGATGCTTACATATTTTTCCTTTTTCATTTGATATAGATTCATTTCCCTTTAAAAAATTTAAATTGCATAGTGATTCATAGTTTTTATTCCAAGTAGCAGTAGTTTATTTCAAGGTAGTTTTACAAATTCATGTGTGATTTATTTCAAGAGAACCGAGTAATTTATTTTTCAGTTTGTAGATAGGTTTATTTCAAAAATCAATGAGTGATTTATTTTCCAATTTTTTATTGAGTTATTTTCAAAAGTACGAGTGATTTCTTTCCAAGCACTAGTGATTCAATGATTTAATTTTAGTATATGAGTTAGAGCCTTTTAGTTTAAGAGTGATTTATGTTATGATCAATAGTGATTTGTTTATTTCTTTATAAGTTTCATTGTTTCATTTCAATAGTATTTTATTTCAAAAACATAAAAATATACTTTTAGAATTTTTAGAGACAAACAAATAAATTAGTTAATATTTCTTCATAAGATAGAGAAGGTTTGCTTCAGTTTTTAATGCAAAGTAGAAAGCATGTTTATTTTTAGAACCTAGTTGTAATTTAAATTTATCAATTTCATAAAGAATAAAAACATCCTTAGAAGCGCAATCTCTACAAATTCAATCATCACACCAATAAACTAAGTTAAAATAGGCTTCTAGTATATATAGTGCATTTTCACTTCACAAGTTTACCAACTCTGGTTGATAATTTATGTGAGCAATTTAAGAACATTAAATTTACTAAAAATTTTGGCGTCGTTACCGGGGATGTGTAAATAGGAGCCTTTTTCCTTTCTAAAAAAACACACACACACACACAATAAAAGCAAAGAAATGATATGCGTAGAGAAAGATATTATAGGGGTAGATTTGTAGCTAGAGGTAGAAGCTTAATTCCAACAACACCACTCACCCCATCAAGACCTCTTAGTGCCACACCATCCACCCAAATTAGCGTAGCATACTTTGCATGCATACATATAATTCCTGAGGTATTAAGATCTAAAATTCAGCCTAGAAATTCACCAACTTCATCAACCAGAGCAGTTGTGGAAGAAAAATATCCTACATCTTCAACAGAAGGAGTAATCTTCCCAACTACAACTCGAGAACAAATTTTAGCTCAAAAACTAGAAGTACCTAGTGAAGAAGAGCAAGAAGAAATATATTATAATATATCGTTGATAGAGGAACTAGAAAAATTAGTAAAAGAACAAACAAATCCAATTTTGGAACCTTATATTAGTTCTAAGGAATCTACAACGGATGGGGAAGCAGAAGGAGAAGTACGCAATGTGAATGGTGAAAATTTGAGAATTGGAGGAGGTGCACCTAGGATTGGAGGTTGTTAGGTCCCTATATTACAAGTATAGTCCCTTATTGTTGTTAGTGTAACCTCCTTATTGTTATTTTTGTACCCTTGTAACCCCAATATTGTTATTATTGTGCCCTTACATTATTATTGTTAGGTCGGCTAGGATTATATTGTGACCCCATGGATTCCTATATATAGAAAAGAGGTTTTATCATTTGTAGCATCCAAGAATTGATCATTTATGTAATTTATTGGAGTTTTACCCCTCAAAGTGGCTGATTTATAAGGTGTTGATCTCTCTTTACTTCTATTTTTGGAGCTGGTTTCATAACATTTGGTATCAGAGCTTTGGATTCTAGGGTTTCACTGCTCCAAATAGGTCATCATGGAATTTTAGCTATAACATTGTTTCTATAAAGTTTCAGAAGCTAAAATTGTTACAGAGTGTAGCCTAAATCCCTAGGAACGCTGTATCAAAATTTTAGATCTTGGTTCGCAATATTTTCGGAGATATGAGCTGTGGAAGTTAGGGTTTTTTCAGGATCCCAAATTTCACATAAAACAGGTCATTGTAGAATTTGTGCTATAAATTTTTTTCTACGAAGGTTCGGAAGCTGAAAATTTTTACAAAACGAATCCAAAATACTAAGGAACTTCCTGTAAGCATTTCAGATATTGGTTCTCAAGATTTTCGGAGAGATGATCTGTGGAAGTTAGGGTTTTTTCAGGCTTCTGAATTTCATCTCAAAGAGGTGACCATGGGAAAATCGTAATAACTCTCACTCTGATTGTCAGATTTGAATTCTGAAAAAAGTGACCACAAGTACATGGACTATAGCTTTCTATGTATCAATATCAAAGCCAAAAGAGGAAAAATTGAGACGTGGCATGTCGTACAAGTTCACTCTATTGAGCTAGTCCATAATTAGGTCATTGTGGGAGAGTGGGTATAAATTTTTCTTAAAGAGTCCAAATCAGGTGAGACCTATGGCATTCAAAAGAAGATTCAGAGGGCTACTACAGGGCTAAATTTCAGATATTGAAGATCCAAAATCACAAAGATAATTCAGTTTCAATATCGAGCTCCTCAGAAGCAAGAAAAATGTGTGTATATTTTTTTCGAATTGCATAAGTCTTGTATAAAAAATTGGTTTGAAGTGATTCCAAGGGCATATTGAAGCATAGATATCATTATTGGGTTCAAAAGTGCCACTTAAAAATAATTTAACACCCATTAAGCCTTCATAAGGCTCTACTATGACTCATGAAGATGAAGAAGTGCAACATGATATATCAAAATTACAAGAGAAAGTGCACCAAATTTCTCTCTCACAAAGAGAAACAAAAAATGAAATGGAAGTTTTAAAGAAAGGTGCGGAAGCTAAGATGGATGGTTTGAATAAAGGCATGGAATCTAAGATGGATGGTTTGAAGAATGACATGGAAGATAAGATGCATGGCATGGAAGATGGAATGGAAGCTAAGATGGATGACATGGAAGCTAAGCTCGATGAAAAAATGAAAGAAAACATGTAAGGCATGAAGAATGATCTAAAAGAAGACATGGAAGGTTTGATGACAAGGTTAATACAAGAAATGATTCCTAATGGCGGAAAGCTAGTAGAGGAAACTCATGATGAGAAAAAAATAAATGTTAGTTGTGATTTCATAAACTCTAATGTTGGACTGAAGAACCACCATATTCCAAAGATTGACATGAGGAAGTTTGATACTACGGATGGAGAAATATTTTGATCTCAATAATGCGCAAAACACACAAAAGGTACGCATTTCAACTTTCAATTTAGAACAAAATACATCTGTATGGTATCGATGGCTTTTCTCCCGTAAAAAAATTGTCACATGGTCAATTTTTACAGAGGAAATGATAGCACATTATGAGGATACAAAGAGAAACAACTTCTTTGGCCAATTGATAAATCTCAAACAAAAGGGTTCAATGGTTGAGCACATTGATAACTTCCAAAAATTGAATATAAGGGTAACTGATATTCCAGAGGAACACATGATTGATGTCTCCATAAGGACTTTAAAGGATAACATCCAACATGAAGTTCACATTTGGGAACCTGATTCATTAGAGAAGGCATTCAGGTCTGTAAGAAAAATTGAATGTAAAATTATGGCGATAAGGAAGCCTACCACTCACATATATAAAGATGGAAGTGTAGTTACTCCTAGACTTCCACAACCTACAAGGTTGAAAGCACAACAATTAGAAGAAAAAAGAGAAAAAGAGCTTTGCTACAGTTGTGATAGAAAATACAGTAAAGGTCATAAGTGGGCTGAGAAGAAATTATTTTACATAGATTGTGAAGAGAAGGAAGAAAATGAACAAGAAACTTCAAAAGAAGAGGATATACACTAGGAACCAACCCTAGAAGAAGAAGAAATGAGTCTGACCATATCGTGTAATGCATTGGCAGGAATTACAGCTCCTCAAACTCTCAAGATAGAAGGACATATCAAGAAGAAAAAATTAATAGTGTTGATTGATTCAGGTAGTACCCATAATTTTATTCATTGTAAGGTAGCCTAGGAATTGAATTGTTTCCTATACCCAGCACCAGAATGTCAAGTGATGGTTTAAAATGGAGGAACTATAAATTAATCTAGAAAATTCCATAATATCAAGCTAACCATGGGGAATATGTATTGAATACTCCAATTCTTTCCATTCCAATGGGAGGTGCTGATGTTGTACTAGGGGTACAATGGTTACAATCTTTGGGGACAGTAGCTTTTAATTTCCAGAACTTTTCTTGAATTTTTTTTTGGAAGGAAAGGAAACCGAATTATGAGGTATCGCAGGGAAGCCAGGAAAGATAATAAGCTCTAATTTCATAACAAAGCTTCTCAAGAAAGAACAACGATGTGTAATTGCACAACTATGCTCACTAGAAGTTCCAACATCAAAATCATCTATTTCTCCATATCTCCAAAAAGTCTTGGAAAATCATTCCAAGGTGTTTGAAACTCCCAAAGGACTCCCACCTATTCATGATCATGATCATGCTATTCATTTGATTCTAGGAAGTGTTCCTCAAAACATCAGGCCTTACAGATATCCTTATGTCCAAAAGAGAAAAATTGAACGTATGATTGAAGAAATGTTAGAGGGTGGTATAATTCAATGTAGTCAAAGTTATTTCTCTTCTCCAATAGTAATGGTGCATAAGAAGGATGGATCATGGCGCATGTGTCCGGATTATAGGGAGCTCAATAACCTCACTATTAAAGATAAATTTCCCATTTCTTTGATTGATGAATTATTGGATGAATTGCATGGAGAAATTTGATTTACCAAGTTGGATCTTCATTTAGGATATCATCAAATTAGAATGAAGACCGAAGATATTCCAAAAACAACATTTTGAACTCATGAGGGTCATTATGAATTTTTGGTCATGCATTTTGGCCTTACCAATACACCTTCTACATTTCAAGGGTTGATGAACCCCATTTTCAAAGCCTTCCTTAGAAAATTTGTGCTAGTATTTTTTGATGACATACTAATCTACAACAGGTCTTGGAAGGATCATGTTCAACGTGTTGACATGGTGCTCAAACTATTGGAGAAGAAACAATTATATGAAAAAAAATCCAAATGTTTCATTGGAGTACAAGAGGTGGAATATCTAGGTCATATTGTCTCTCATGAGGGTGGTAAGGTAGACCCTAACAAAATTAAAGCCATTAAGGAATGGAAATTCCCCACAACCATAAAGAAGTTGTGAGGATTTCTTGGGTTAACAGGGTATTATCTCAAGTTTGTTAAGAATTATGGAAGAATAGCAGCACCTCTAAAAACATTATTGAAGAAAGACACATTTTCATGGATTCTTGAAGCAACTAAGGCCTTTGAACATCTTAAAGAGGAAATGTGCCTATCACCAGTCCTGGGTAGGCTAGACTTCACAAAAACCTTTATTGTGGAATGTGATGCCTCAGGAAATGGAATTGGTGATGTTTTAATGCAATAAGGAAGACCCATTTCTTTTGAAAGTCATCCAATCAAAGGAAAGTATTTATATAAAGCTATTTATGAGAATGAAATGTTGGAAATACTACAAGCACTAAAGAAATGGTGACCTTACCTAATGGGAAGACACTTCAAGGTAAAAACTGATCATGATAGTCTTAAATACTTTTTTGGAACAAAGAATATCTTCAGAAGAGCAACAGAAATGGGTCACAAAGATGTTGGGTTATGAATTTAAAATAATCTACAAAAAAGGGAAGCTAAATGTTGTTGTAGATGCACTCTCAAGAAAGGATGAAGAGGTGGAAGCATTTATTTGTAGCATTTTTTTTATCCAACTAGATTGGATGACCAAAGAAAGGGATGAATGGAAGAAGGACGAAGAAGTGTGGACACTCATTAAAAATTTGCAGCAAGATCCTAGTACATCTGATACATTTAGTCGGAAAAATGATTCCTTATGGTACAAATATCTCTTATTTATTTTCAAGAATTCCCAACTAAAGAAAAATATTCTTTTGTAGTTGCACACTTCTCCTTTAGGAGGACACTCAGGATTTTCAAAAACTTACCATAGGGTGAAGATTTTTTTTTTTGGGGATGGCCTTAAATCTTATATTCAAATGTTTGTGTTGGAATGTTTGGTTTGCCAGAAAAATAAAGTTGAGACAATTAAGACCCCAATTCTTAATTAAGAGAAAATCCTAAGGTTCAAGGAGTGGAAGATCACATCAAGCATCAAAAAGAAGTTCTCCAACTCTTAAAGCATAACCTAAATGAAATCGAATGAAAAAATAGGCAGATCAACATCATAGCGAGAGAAGTTTTGATATAGGAGACTGGGTATTTTTATGGCTACAACCATAAAAATAAATATCAATCAAGCAAGATAAGAAGGATAATATATTATCGCCAAAGTACTATGGTCCTTACAAGGTGTTGCAAAATATTGATACTATGGCATATAAATTAGAGCTTCCTACTTCTTTGCGAGTGCATTTAGTTTTCCATGCTTCATGCTTAAAGAAGGTTATAGGGGACAAACTTCTAGTTCAAAAAATATTGGAAAAACTTGATGAGGAAGGAAAAATCATATTGGAACCTAAAGCAGTCATGGAAATAAGAACTCGACAACTACGAAATTGATCAATTTCAAGGTATCTCATCAAATCGAAGAACTTACCCACTGAATATTCTACATGGGAGGATGATAATTTTATATAGAAGCATCCGAAGCTACTCAAGCATTGAGGAAAAAACTTTTTTGAAGGAGAGGGGTATGTTAGGTCCCTATATTACTAGTATAGTCTGTTATTATTGTTAGTGTAACCCCCTTATTGTTATTGTTGTACCCCTGTAACCCCAATATTTTTATTATTGTGCCCTTACATTATTAATGTTAGGTCAACTAGGATTATATTGTGACCCCATGTACTCTTATATATAGAAAGGAGGTTTTTTCATTTGTAGCATACAAGAATTGTTCATTTATTTAATGTCTTGGATGTTTCCCCCTCGAAGTGGTTGATTTCTAAGGCGTTTATCTCTCTTTTCTTCTATTTTTGGAGTTGGTTTCATAATAGACGTGGAGATGGAGGAAGAGGAAGAGGTGGATATTGAGGAAAGGGAAGAGGAGGAGGAGTCAAAGTAGAAACAAATCATTTTGGGTTGATGAAGATACCACAACAAAAATGAAAAATATCTCACCCTCTATCCTTCCTAACTTCCATGGATTAAGAAGTGATGATCCTGAAACATATTTTTTTGAATTCAAATTTTTATGTAGATGATATGACTACTTACTCGATTCTCAAAGATTGAAATTGTTTCCAACAACTCTTAAGGATGCAACATTAAAATGGTTCATGGGTTTAATAACAAAGAATATTAGAACATGGGAGGAGATGAGAAATTCATTCTTATCAAAATATAAGGATTACTACATGCCTCATAATCATAAGGATGGAGTTCTTAAAATGATGCAGAGAGAACATGAAAATATTGAGGATTTAATTGAAAGATTCATTTATAATCTTAAGAGGGCTAAAATGGAAAATTTGGATGTAGATACTTTGAAAGCTCTCCTATTAAAATCCATTAGGGATGAATGGATAGATACCCTTAACATGATGGGGAAAGGGGATATTTCTCAGTTATCATTACCAGAAGATTTTGAATTATGTATACATCTTTCAAGAGGTAAGTCAAGAGTTCAAAAGAGTTAAAGATACCATGTTATCTCTAGAATTAATAAATATGTAGTTGGAACAGTAAGTAGGGCTGAAATAGGAAATTTTCTTGATGAATTTAAAATAGAAATTTTAGGGAGTCTTAGTGAACAAATAGACACCTTAAAATTACAAAAAATACAAAGAGTTGAAAGTGATTCCTTATCTATTTTTTTTCCTAAGCGCAGAAAGAAACATGCTTTGAGAGAATGCCCTCTTGACTTGAAAAGTGTAGAAACTTGTGTTATATGTACAGAAAATCATGATACAAAAAAATTCCCTTCAATACCAGGTCTTAAAGTTTTTTACCAAGAGGAAGTGGTTCCAAATCAAATAGTTCCTCTTTGTTTTGCTGCGAGAAGACCATGGAAAGGATCACAAACTCAAGGATTCAATACTCAAATGTATACTCAACCCTCATAGAGTAAAGGTACTACACCAATTCCATGGAATACTTGGTCTCAATCTTAACCTTGGACACAAGGATGGAAAAATCCTTATGGTATATATTCTCAATATCACCAATATCCACAACCTTATCCAAAATTTCCACCAAAAAATTTTCCTCGATCTAGTCAACTACCTAAAACTCAATTTAAAAATCATAATCCACAACTTTCATTACCATTTCCACAAAGACAAAATAAGTTTCCTACCAAACCACTTCCAAAACCAAATAATAAAAATTCACAGCCTGTTTACAATATGGAGGGAAAAAATTTCCAGAATAACATGATAACTCCATTAGATCTTAACAATTTTCAACTTAGGTATGGTAGAGTATTGGAAAAGAAGTCACCATCCGTTGCTACTCATGAAAAGAAAAGGATGATCATTTTGAAGAAGAAATACCTTGTCATCAAAATGAAAATACTCAAAAGAAATATGATCAATCTAAAGAAGAGACATCTCTTCATCAGAAAGAAAATATCCAAAAACAATCCACTCCTACACATGATACTCCAATAAACTCAAGTCCCATTATGGAACAACCTCCAGTATCTATCTCAAAACCACCCTTCCCTGAAATATTACAGATTGATAAAGGGGTAGAAAAATAGATCATGATCCCTGATTATGATATGTTAGATGAGCTGAAGAATGTTTGCATAAAAATCCTTTTTCTACAAGCTATAAAATAAATTTCAATTATTGCAAAGACAATTAGGGATTCAAGTATTAAAATACTAGGAAGAAAACAAAAGAAGTCAAAATAATTCAGTTAGTTGGAAAAATTACAGATATGATGATGGGAAAAAAAAAAATTCAGAAATATTTGGATCCATGAAGTTCCATTGTGAAAACACACATCAATGGTATTTAAATACAAAACACATTTATTGATTTATGATCATCTATAAACATCATGAGTAAACAAACTATGGATCAGCTAAAACTTCCTAATCTCCAATATACACCAATATTGTTAGAACTAGAAGATAGATCTGTAATTAAACTTGATGGTGTGTTAGAGTACATTTATGTATCCTTAGATTCTTGGGAATATCTGGTTGATTTTATGATCTTAACACCCAAGGATAACTTAGGAGGAAATCCATTAATATTAGGGAGACCTTGGTTAGCTACAGTCGATGCTTTTATTAGTTGTAGATTCGGTGACATGTTTATCTCTGATGGAAGCTCAAAAAATAAATTCACATTGTATCCACCTGTAAAAACAATGATAGAGGTAGAAAATGAAGAATGGATGGATGATGATAATGATATACAACCTATTTTTACTATCTCACAAGTTAGTGAAGATGATCAAATTCTAAATTCAATAGAAAATAATGAATCATATTCATAATGTGAGATTAGTCAAAATTTTCAGGAACAATGCAACATTGAATATTGATCATCCAGACAAATGTATTTATATTCTATGGAATAATTTTGCAATTCTTCAATAGAAATATGTCCAGGAAAAAATTCAAATGTAAACAAAAATCTGGAAGAATTTAAAAGGAAGAGATTAATAGAAACATTACAAAAACACTCTTCTGCATATGCATGGGAATACACTAACATGAAAGGAGTTAATCCTGAAACCTGCATGCATCACATATATATTGAAGAGAATTATAGACTAATCTGACAACCTCATAGAAGAATGAATCCAAACATAAGGAAATTTTTTAAAGAGGAAGTAAAAAATTGTTGAATGTAAATTTTATTTACCCAGTATCAGGCAGTCAATGGGTTTCACCTTTAGTAATTGTTCATGAAAAAAAAGGAAATAGAAAGCCTGCATTGATTATAGGGAGTTGAATAAGGCCACTTTGAAAGCTCATTTTCCACTTCCTTTCATAGATCAAGTCTTAGATACATTAGTAGGGAATAATTATTTCTCATTCTTGTATGGTTTTAGTGGATATAACAAAATTTAGGTTGCACAATAAGATCAAGACAAAACCACATTTAGATGTCCATGGGGAACTTATTCTTACCAAGTACTTCCTTTTGGATTATGTGATGCACCAGCAACATTCCAAAGGACAATATTGGGTATTTTATATTATCTAATTCATGATTGTGTGGAAGTATATATGGATGATTTTACAGTTTATAGAAATTATTTTGAAGAAGCTCTTAAAAATTTGGAAAAATTTCTCATAAGATGTAAGGAAGAAAATCTCTCACTAAGTCATGCAAAATGTTTTATGATTTTTACTGATGGGATTGTTTTATAACATCACATTTTAGGAAATGGAATTAAGGTGGACTCGTCTAAATTATAATTTATTTCTAAATTAGCAGTTCCAAATGTTAAAGATATGTTAGGAGTTTAATTGATTTCAATGGGTACTATAGAAGATTTATAGAAAACGTTACAAAAATTACATCTCCACTCTTCAAATTTCTTAAAAAAGATTGTGAATTCAATTGGAATCCTGATTTCCAAAAATCCTTTCAAACTTCGAAAGAAAATATTTCTTAAGCACCCATTCTGAGAGGATTGTTGGCTTGAGGGGTCCTGACCCCGGTTTAGTGTTTATCACACAACCAACAAAACCTCCAACCACTGGCCCTTTTGGCAATGACCTACTTGCGCAGATCAAAGTCTCACTTGAAGGAGTATGGGGGTGTGCTGGAACCAAGCTTCAACACCCTTGAGAAGAAAATAATGTAGTGGCCCTGAAAATATTGATTTCAGAACTTAGACAAATCTTAACAGATATACACAATTATGGAATAATACTTATCAGATCATAGACATAATCGCACATTACTTCGTCAAAAATATATCATATCGTAACCATATCTAGGTCTATATAATGTGGAATTAATTAATCAGATTCATCCATGTATTCAACCATCAATATAACCTGATGCATAAATAACAGATGTATTCACACAGATACAAGTAAGCATAAGTAAAGCGATCTTAAGATATAAATAGTAAAAAAATAACTCAAATAGATAACACAACACGTTCATGAAAATCATTCCTTGTATTAGATTTAGATCAATTCAGTACATCAGACTTTCCCTTACACTTTACCCTTCCATGCACACAGCCAACCAAGTCTGCACACATCTAGGACTAGGTCTCCGTGCACATAGCCAACAATACCCTTTCTACCCAAACTAGATTGAAACCCTTACAAAAGTATCATAGATGCATAAACACTTAGATCCAAAACATGAAAAATCATTGAATAATTCCTTAGAATTGATCTATCTATTTATATCCAGTCTAGCGCACAGATACTATGGTATCAAACCATGGTTTGAGGCCCAAATTTTACCCTTAAAACCATTTTAAATCAAAAATGGACTTTGACCCACCCCAAAGCCGCTTGACCTATCCCTGTAGTGCGCATATATAAAAATTATACAAAAAATACATCAAAAAGTGTACCCTAGGGGACCTCGCTCCAACAGGCCCCCAACACAAACATGTGACTCGTCCCAAGTCACTATGGTGTATTCTCCTTCATCTTAGCTTGGAGCATAGTGACAGAAGATTTTAGAGGGAGCACCATTTCCATACTCCGTGCAACTATTTTCCAGCACAACCAAGGGCTGGAGATATTGATCACCCTATTTTCCAACACCATGGTGGTCTTGCTGCGATCTTTTGGGGCAATACAGATATGATAATACCATGAAACCCATCTGTGAATGAGTAAGCTTCTTTTCCTCCAACATTATCCAAGATTTCATCAGAGAAAGGAATTGGGAATGAATCATGCACATATGCATCATTCAATTTACATAGATCTACACAGATTCTGATTTCTCCTTTTGTGTTATTGTCTTGCACTACCATTGGAATTACCCAATCATACTCTTGTATTGGTTCTATGATGCCTTCAGCCGCCATTTTATCCAACTCTTCCTTAACCTTCTTCTTATATCTTGGATTCGGCCAGTATGGGCACTGCTTCACTGGGTGAAAATCAGGTTTCAAAGTGATCTTCATAAATCCAAGTTCTCCAATTATTCTTTTCAAACTTGAGAACTTTGTAGGGAATAAATCCTGATACTCTGTCAACAAATCAACAACCTTTCCTACTGTATTATCATCCCAGTAGTCTCCAATATTTTCCAACTTGTGTTTCTCTTGAAATCCAATATTCACCCGCCGGATCTTTAGAGGTTTTGTCACATCTAGGGAAGTGATTGAGGCCCCAGTCACTATGTGTTATCCATTAGATTATGGAATCATGATATTCCTTAGATTTTCTTCACTCTCTTCAACCGTTAGATTTATGTAATTTACAATATCCTTGATCTGCGCATCCCATGCCGGTGGAGCGCACTCAATTGTAGGCTTTGTTGTATCAAATATAACTTCTTGATTATTATGAAATTATTTGCCAATATTATCAAATCCAATCTGAAAGTTAAATGGTAGAATGAAACTCTCCATCAGTGCAGACCCTTCACTAGTACCTCAACACAACTATGTCTCCAAATACCAATAAGTAGGTACCTTCCCCAATGTATGAATAAACATTTGGACCCATTCAGGTCTTGGTTCTATGCCCCACACCTAATTCCATATAGCCAAATGTTTGTGTGGGTCATCCTTTCCAGAGTAGACTTATTCCATTCTGATGGATGGAAATTCAAAGTGTAACCTCATCATACATGCGCATTCATCCTAATTTCCTATGTTTTCCTTATGAATCTCCCACCATCTTGCTAAAGTAGCACACAGTCCAAGATCCAAAGCATGGAATCTCTGTCCTTCTGGTATAGTTCTTTCAAGATATCCTAAAAAAATGTTTACATAATTTAAACCATCATAATGCAGTAATTCACATACCTCAGATGTTATACATCGAAGATATTTTGTCACATGATTACAACGTAGCGCAGATACTTCATGCAATCGGTTCTGCCAATTTTTCAATTCTTCATAAGAATTTGAGAAACAAGAGTTTTCCTTATCCTAATTAACATTTCCATCCATCGTTGGGTTGATCCAATCTTCCTCACACAAAGTCAACTTATAGATCTGATCAATATTATCATCACCGTGCACAGGATCTGTGTATCTTTTTCCTTCTCAATGGTCTAAGGGAATTATGACTCTAGTTCCATTAATTTCAAACTCCATTCTTCTTTTCTTCAGGTTTATGACACCATCCATATCAATAGCCCTATCCAATCCCAGCATCGCAGGATAAGGATCATTATCATCTACAATTTGGATAACTTCAAATTCTGCCATTGCCTTAACACCCTCAATATTGAATACAACTTGCGACAACCTTCATAAGGGAATAATTTTCTGTTGATTTTCCATGCGCAGTTGAATGGTAGACCATTCCAACTTGGGTTCTCCCATGAGCTACAAGGTTTTATTAGGTAGAAAATTTACATTCGACCCCAGATCTAGAATAACTTGGTCCATATCATAATAAATGATCTACAAATTCATACGCATGTCTCAACCTGTCCTCTTGTTGTTCTTATAGATTTTGTTGACATCTCTTTGTTCTACCATCGTTTGTTCCTTCTCTGCAAAAATATCTATCAGAACCTGAAGGTTCTCTACTACCTTTTTGTTGCATAGTAACTTAATTCACACTTGTAGAAACAATTTGATATCTTCATCTACTCCTGCTTCCTTCATTGGCCTACCGGATGTTGATGCGCTTCCCTATGAAAATTATTTTTTCGCTTCATTAAAAGTCACCTTCGCGCGCTGCAAATCAAATCCTTCTTTGTTCTCATGTTCTTTATGAATCCAAAAGTTAGTATATGGTTTCTTTCCCTTATCTTCATTAGTAGCTTCACCGCTCCTAGTGGCCACATTTACACTAGGATCTTCCTCGCGGGTCTCTACTCTGACCATCTGAAGATTCTACGTTAGAGTTTGCATATTTTTATCCTGCATTTTAGAAATAAAAACATGGAAATATTCTATCACATGGTCAAACTGTCTACAATACCTACATGATTGTCATATTGAATTCGGACAGTCACGTGCATAGTGACAAACATCTCCACAGTCATAGAAAATAACTTGTCCTCTTCCTCGACCAGTTGATCCACCTCCTCATCCTCTTCCTCTGCCCTGAAATCCACCACGCCTAGAGGGGGACGCTGGTGAGGTAGGTTTGATCTGCATTCGATATATTTTTGATTTTTACAACATCATATCATAAGTGCGACAGTGATGTTCATCATGTCCCAGTGACAAACGGAATCTGCAAAACAACTACTTCAACTCATGCTGATACTTTCCGACACTTGGACATAAATTTGTTTCATGCAATCTGGAAACTTGACAGATCATGCACCATACTGTGCTCTTCAATGGACTAGGGCCTCCAACGTTTCCCTTGTCTTTGTGTAGTCTTTGAATCTCTAAATTTATGGCTTCCAACTCATTTTGAATATGTAGAGTTCCAAGTGCAACAGGTGTCCACAGGCTCAGCTTGCGTGGAAATCTTCTGCTGACCCAAGGGTTGGCATAGATGTGGGAGCAACATAGAAATATACCACTCCTTATGTTGACTATCATCGATGGTAAATCCACCATCTCCAATAGTGTGCTTTAGCCTATTATCTACATCCCACACAGATTCATTAACATCTTGATGAATCTCTTTAATTTCTATAAGAAAATGCACATATGACTTAGGCTTCTTGAACTCCTATTTTTAGGGCATATTATTTCATCCAAGGTGGCATTAGGGTTTTCTTGAACATATATGATATACCAATCTAATGCACGATCTTAGAAAGAAGTGGCTAGCTGCGCTTTCTAAATATCATCATTGTTAACCTGTTGATCTACCATAAAATATTAGTCACAAACCAAAAGTGCTCAGTATCTTCATTCCCAATACCTTTGAAATTAGGTAGCTTCATCGATGCAGCCATATATATGCCTGAGGAGGTGGAGGTGGTGGTGGATATGGACTGCGCGGTGGAGTGGGTGCTTTGTGAGATGAGTTTGGAAGTGGAGTGGATGGGGTATGAAAAAGGATCAAGGCTCTTCGATCGTTTTGGTTTAATGAAACTTCTTCTTCTCTAGAGTGCTCAGATTCACTAGAGCTACTAGTTTATGTTTCACCATCACTATTAGATCTATGCTTAAGAGGGCTATAAATAAATCATTTCTCTGGGTCTTCATGGTAAAGTTTTCCACTACGCAGAGTCAGGCCTCTTTGCACCATTCAAGGAATATGTTGACACAGAGATCCCTGTTCGCACAATAACATGTTCAGCAAAAACTTCAAAGAGCATATGAAATTACCTATAGGATCCTTAAAAATTCTTCTTTCTCCTTCAAAGTATGACACAAACTGATCAATGGAATATTCAGTCACAAATCCTCCCAAGAAAGGATCGATCCAATGATTGACGGCACTGGTGATATTATTTTATAGCTTCTCTAATTTCTAAATCAATTCAGGAGTCCACTCAGTGACTACATCATCGTTCGTGCAGGTATTGAATTCAGTTAATCGGGACAACCAATACCCTAGCTCAATTGCAAAGGAGCAAAATAATATCTCGTGAACTTATGTATAGATGTACTTTCGTACCATTAGGGGAATTTTGAGGTCTAAAATGGGCCTCCTAAGGAAATTATAAAATAATAGTGGAAAAAATCAAATAAGATTTGATGACATCATCAAATTTTATAGGGAAAAATGAAAAAACTACTTTTTCAACTCATATTTTCAACTTATCTCCCAAAGTTTTTACTCAAATTTTGAGCAAGAGTACTCATTGGATGCGAAATTTAATTCTTCATCCAAGGAGTACCCATGTTGCATACTTTTTATGGGTCCTACTACACGAAAAATGAGAACTACATAAAAAACATGATTGTAATCACGTTTTTTTTTTATGTATTTCCGATTTTTCATGTAGCAGGGTTCATCGAAAGTATGCAACATGGGTACTCCTTGGATGAGGAATTAAATTTTTCATCCAACGAGTACTCCCACTCAAAATTTGAGTAAAAATTTTGGGAGATAAATTGAAAATACGAGTTGAAAAAGTAGTTTTATTATTTTATTATTTTTTAATATTTTTACCCTTCTATTTAAAAAATGGTAAATCATCCCCCATGGTTGACATCATCATTTTGAATCCTATTGGTTGCTATAAATTTTATTTTTTTTGTACATTTTTCTTAGGAGGCCCATTCTAGACCTCAAAATTCCCCTAATGCCACTTTTTTGCAGATATCTTATAGCTTTGATTTTCTTGGATTGTGAATTCAAGGATATTTCTATCCAACCAATATTGCAATTCATTCTGTGAAGGGCAGTACAACATCAAATATCCCTCAAAATGATCCTGGTCCCAAAAACAGAACCATTTTTTAGCTTGAGGGGTCCTGACCTAGGTTTTAATATTTTATCGCATAGCCAACAAACCCTCCAACTACTGGCCCTTTTAGCAATGAACTGCTTGCGTAGATAAAAGTCTCACCCAAAGCAATATGGGGGGGTGCTTGAACCAAGGTTCTGCACCATGAGGAAGAAAATAATGTAGTTTCCCTAAACAAATTGATTACAGAATGTAGAAATATCTTAACATATATGCACAATTATTGAATAATACTTATCAGATCACAGACATAATCACATATTACTTCGTCGTAGATATATCATATCAGAACCATATCTAGGTCTATATAATGCGTAATTAATTAATCTGATTCATCCACATATTCAACCATCAATATAACCTCATGCATGAATAACAAATGTATTCACGTACATACAAGTAAGCATAAGTAAAGTGATCTTAAGACAAAAATAGTAAACAGATAACTCAGATACATTACATAGTGTGTTCCCCAAAATCAGTCCTTGTATTAGATTGAGATCAATTTAGTACATCAGACGTTCCCTTACACTTTACCCTTCTGCACACACAGCCAATGAAGTCCACACAGAGCTAGTACTAGATCTCCGTACTCACATCTAGCAGGAGCCTTTCTACCCAACCGAAACTAAAACCCTTACAAAATTATAACAGACACATAAACACTTAGATCCAAAACATGAATAATCATTGACTACTTCCTTAGAATCTATCTATCTATTTATATCCAATATAGCGCGCATATACTATGGTCTCAAACCATGGTTTGAGGCCCAAAGTTTACCATTAAAACCCTTTTACATCAAAGAGGGACTTTGACCTGCCCAAAAGCCCCTTAACCTATTTTCATAGCGTTCATATACAAAAATTATATAAAAATACATCAAAAAGAGTACCCCGGGGGACCCTGCTCCAACAAGGACCACACTAAAAATTGTCTTTCCACATTTCAACTAATGCTTCAAATACAACTCTGGGAGATATATTAGGAAAAAAATACTCAACTCCTTACGCTATTTACTATAAACATAAAAATTTGACTCCTGCATGGTTAAATTATAATGTTATTGAAAAGGATTTTTTAGTTTTCGTCCATGTTATTAACAAATTCAAACATTGTATCACCGGTTATGAAATTTTAATTCATCAAGATCATTCTACAATTAGATATCTAATGAATAAACAAGTTACTAATGTCATAGTCACCATATGTTTATTATTGGTATATGAATTCAATATCGCTATTTTGGATCAACCAAGAAAAAAAATACATTTGTTGACATTTTGTCTAGAATTCAAAGTGATAACAATGATATACATGTAGAGGATAATTTTCTTGATGATATTATTTTTCAATATCCACTATATCTTCATGGTTTGAAAATAGTGCTAACTATTTTACCATAGGGAAATTACCATCATATTTGTTTCCTAGAAAAAAGAGAAAGATAATTAAAATGAGTGCATATTATTCATGGATAAATGAGTAATTGTACAAGACAGGTCCATATCTCATCATTCAAAAATGTGTAAGAGAAGATTAAATACATGAGATACTAAAGGCATGTCATGATGAACCATGTGGAGGACACTTTGTGAATAAAAGAACTTCCTACAAAGTCCTTCTCTTGGGATATTATTGGCCTTCCATTTTTCATGATGCTAAAGAATATGTTAAGAGATGTGATAGTTGTCAAAGAATGGTGAAACTTGTTCCTTCAAATGAAATTCCACTACAACCCCAGGTACTTATTGAACCTTTTGAAAAATGGGCTCTGGATTTTATCGAACCAATCAATTTACCGTCAAGACAAAAGAGGTATATTCTTGTGTGCACTGATTATGTTACTAAATGGATAGAAGCTAAACAAATTTATTTTGCTACTGAAAATGTTGTAGTTTCATTTCTATTTTAGGATATTTTTACTCATTTTGGTGTCCCAAGGGAAATTTGTGATAGGTCAGGTGTGGTAGTGTATTGGTTCAAGGGTGTACCAATATACTTCTTTAGCAAGCTCGCTGCTACCTACACAAGGTCATAGAGAAAAAATGATTTTCTATTGTTAGTTAAACATGTTTAACATAATGTAAACTAAGTTTGAGGGAAAAATAAGCATACAACACTAAGAACAAAACAAACTACAAGATGAAAAATACAAAAATCTCGATGGAGAAAACAACCTAATAACACAAGTGGAGAAATATCCCTTTATTAAGTGTTGGTGGTGAAAAAAGATACTATGCTAAACACTTGAAGAAGGTTCTTTAAGCTATGGAGCTTAGATACCAAAAAAAAAGAGGTCTCCTTCCCTCAAGTTCATGCAAGCACCTCTTCCATCTCTTATAGGATGGTAGATCAAGATTGAATGGTGGACCTCTCTCTCTTGGATAGAGATGTTGGTTGGCCAACATAGGAGTCCTTCCAATCCCTCTATTGTTGGACTATGTAATTTGGTTTGCTATGAATTAATTTTTCCAACATAACAATATGTCTCCATTTCTTCTTCAAAAGGCTAGTTTATATAGACATTTTTTGAATTTCTCCTCCTTCTCTTGGCCCAAGATTGATAGTGAGTCAAGAGTGGAGGAGAGATTCCTTTATGGGTTGCATTTAATCCTCAAGGTGGCTCAAATCTGGTTGTCCTTGACAGTACTAGGTGGAGAATCATCCTAACCAAGTGTTCCAAGTGGGCCCAGATGGTGACATTTCACCATATTCAAGACCTCGCAAATATAGAAGGAATAGTTGTGCTGTGTGCAAAATTCCTTTGATGTTGGTGTGCTATCCCTTAATTGTCATCTAAACCTTAGGAAAAATTAAATTTTTGGCCATTCCTAATGTATTCCTTCCCTGAAAAACATTGTTTGTAACCTATGATTGACATTTTTAATGTCTTTTTCCTGTATGATTTTATGGTGTTAATAGTTTCCCCTAATGTATGACATCTAGGAAGTACTATATAGCTGAAATAAACTATGTTTTATTTTCTGTGTTATATTTTTGAGAGAGAGAGAGAGTAACTTGCTTTGGAACTGAGTTGGGAGACCCCTTGTATTAAGTAAAAAAAACACCATTCTTTGTAGGAAACTAAAAAAACCAAGCAGTATTTCTACAAGGTGGGAATTTCCCATGCTCATGATGTTTGACAAGTTAAGATAATTTTACTGATACAAGTCACAACATTGTGGTTTTTGACCAGCTACTAGTTGATGACGACAGTTGCTGATGCCCTTGGGGGCGTTTTTTATTTGAACCAACAAAAGGCTAAATGTGGTACCCACATGCATGGCATGTTTGGAGAAAGTACTCGATGGATGCATGGGTATTTGACTATTGGGGACCTTCTCATGTAAGAATTGCTGAAAGATATGCCTAATGATATATGGGTCTTTGACAAATTCTAACATAGTGCAACGGTTATGAAGTATGATACCATCCTTGACATGAAAACTTGTGTTGATGTCAAATTTCAAGTGGATTGATGACATCAATGGCAAATTTTAATTCCCATTGTTCCATCTAAGGATTTCCCTATTCTGGTGAGGACTCATCCAAGGTACTACCTTCTTCCTAGAAAGTGGTTGTTGAAGTTGACAAGAAGGGAGCATCAACCAGTCGAAACAATTAATGATGCAAAGGACCAGGATTTTTGATGTAGTAGGGTGCAATGTGATAGTTGAACAAGAAATGATGACAAGAGATGGATTATAACTAATGATGGCAGTTAAGTGGCCTGAGGTTGAAGTTGTTAATGCGAGTGGTGACAATCATAACAATTTCTGATGGGGAAATCCCTGGGGTCGGTAGGAAATTCAGGGTGGGTGTATGTTTTCTATGATTGTCATGGTTGGGTGTGGTAAATAATGCACAGCTCTGACCAAGGGTGATTAGGAATTGATGCTAGGTAATAAATGTAAATGGATGGGTGGGATTCTTCTCCTAAAAAAATTTGTGTACACTCTCCAAAAGCATATGAAAGTGGTTTGGATGTACAAGCATGAAGACGGGTGCCCCATTAACATGAATAATCCTGCACGATGATGTGAGGAGTGTGTTTTACTAAGGTTTGGGGCCCCATTGGTTGGTCTTGGTGTGAGGCGGATGAGGCTGATGAAATGTCACATATGGGCTATGCTTATGTTGTGATAGGCCAAATGTGACATGCAGTGATGTGTTTTGTTGATCCAGTTATAGAGAGTGGTAGCCTAGGAAGGGGTTTTTAATATACAATGGGTAAAACTCGAATTGATGTTTGATGATGGGTGTACAAACATGAAGTGGTTGCTGGGCTAAATTTTATGGCCATGGCTCCAGACTTTGGCATATGGTCTACATAAGTGATGGATTCCATGGATGGTGAAGCTCTACCTACCTGCAATGGTGTTTATCATGTGAAAGATGGTGTGATGATAAACATGGTCAGGTGAACTTGTAATATTCCCAATTAGCCCAAGCTAATGGGAATATAATTTTTTTTTTCATTTTCTTGTTGCATGAATAAAATTGTAAAGGAGGATCAATAAAACTCCTAAATAGAAAAATATATCAATGCCCGATGTGAACAAGGCTAAATCTGGGTTGCCTTAATAAAATACCCCTATGTGTGAAAGGGATGAATACATTTGACTGGGTCAATAGGACCAAATCAATAGCGTTGTCTAGATGCAATGTACCTACTAGATGCACAGTGCAATTTTAGTTGGAGGCTACATGTGTGGATGCAGCTAAATCATTGAGATGGTTTAGGGTTTGGCAATGATTCCATCTTATTTAAGGAAGAGGAGAACAACATGAGGAGGTTGTTGAATACCATATGTTTTCTGAAGAATTGAATTTTTATACATTTCTCATTCTCTACTGTTTAGCTGAGAATAGTGCTACTTAGCACTTGGGTGTTCTTGATCGGGGATCCCACCTCTTCCATTGAGTAGCTCAAGGAGGAGTCTTGCATTTCTTGACCACTATCAGGCTTGAGGCCAAGCTCTTCTTCCAAATACAACTCAGATCCTGTTGAGGATTTGATTTTCTTTTTAAGCTGCAGCAAGTGGAGGTTAGATCTATTCAGATCTAGGCCATTCTAGTGCTTCTTTTTAGTGGGAAAGCCTTCTATCCCCCTGGCAGGAGAGCATTGGATGAGGAGAGCTTATTTTCCAATCTTATCTAACTTGTTCCATTCAGATTTGATCTGAATACTGATGTCTTTTCTTTAGAAATTCTGAATCATTTTTCTGATCAACTGCTTTAGTTCTCAGATCTACTCCATGTACATCATTTTCTGCTGAAAACCCCAAGGGTTATTTGAAGAGGAGACTCTATAGTGTATAGATATGAAATAGATCTATATTTTTGTACACATATCCACTCTAGATCTGAAGTGTACTATAGCTCTTTTCAGCTAATAAAATAACATTGTCAAGCTTGTACAGTCACATCATATGTTTGCAACCTCTTATTTTGAGCATTTCTTCTTGTAATATTTTCTTCTTTCTGTTCTATAATGGAAGGGATTGTGTATAACTCTGATTTAATGATATAAATGATAATTTTGAGCCTCCATGTTGGCCTCCTTCTAGCAATTTTCTGAACTACGTTATTTTCTGAGAAGTATAGTCATTTAGAATTGCAACCCCTTATTTGGCATTTTTCAGCTGTACTAGGTGTGGGAGACCTATTTAACCCACCCAGGAAGATTTTTTTCTGATATACTCTTGGATCTAGGACTTATATTATCATATCTGAGGGATCCAAGGGCTGGTTTGCAAGCCTATAGCACACATTTCTGAAAAATGCGTTTTTCAGGCATGTCTTGCTAACAGTCCCTATTTGGGGATATTACAGTGGTATCAGAGCATATTTCTTGGAAAATCATATGCTTTCATTGAAGATCCAAGCCAATATGAATTTATAAGAAGATGAGCCTCTTACTGACAGAGAAAAGAGATATCTGAATAGAAGAAAGAAGAAATTTGATTACATCGATGATGATAAAGACAGGAGTAAAGCCCCTGAAACTGGAAGTGATAACAAAGGAGAAGAGTTTGCAAGAACTCTTTTGGTAGCCATGCAAGATCTTGCTAGAGATATCAAAGAGATGAGACTGGACAGAATCATAGAATCTCCTAAGAGATTTCATCTTGGAGAAAACTTAGGCATATCTCACAACTGGAATGATCAACTAGTGAATCAGCCACAAGTTTCCCAACACTCCACTATGCCTAACTTTTTGGCTGTGGGAAATGAAGGGCCACATGAAAAATCATATCTTGAAGAATAATTTGAAGAATAAGAGTCTCAGAATCAAATATTCAAATATCAGCTGAGTTTTCAAGAGTTCTGTCATCTGAAAGACAAAAGAAGACCAAGGTATCAACATAGAGATGGTGGATTCACTCAGAATCATGATCGACATCAATCTATGGGCATATTCTTCCTACCCAATTTTGATGGTTCATCCAAAATTTCTTCCAAAGAATGGGTAGAAAATCTTGACATCTACTTCCAGCTGAACAAAGTCCCTGAAATGGAAGCTATCAAGATTGCAGTGCTGCACTTTGAAGGTGAATCACATGACTAGTGGTTCCATGGCTT
>CM076581.1:532453533-532553790 GCA_034641835.2 Pinus albicaulis | reverse complement strand
GTCTACATTGGGTCATGCCAATGTGACTGCTTATTCTTAGTTCACTAGAAGAGTGGTGGAAATATTTGACAGAAGAGATCCAGAGGCACCTTTAATGAGCCTTGCAAAGTTGAAGTAATCAGGTAATACTGAGTCTTACATTCCTGAATTCTTGAGATTATCTATCATGGTTCCTGATTTGTCTGCAGCAAGGAAGGTGTATATGTTCATCGATGGTCTGGATGAACCTCTTCATGGGTTGGTAAAATCTACCAAGCCCACTACCTTTCATGATGCCATTGAGAGGGCTAGAGACCTTCAATATGCCTTGCCAAAAGCAAAGGCAAACTTTCAGAACAAGCCCTCTTACCTTTCTAAAGGGAAGGAAGGGAAAGTTGCTCCTTCCAAGGAGAGCTCATTCAAGAAGCCTCTTGATATTGAAGTCCAGAGGGAGCTAAGGAAGAAGAGGCTATGTTTCACTTTCCAAGAATCATGGGCACTTGGACATAAATGTGTTGTTGGAAAATCACATTACATAGAAGTCTTCTCAGATTTTGAGGAGGAAGAAGAAGATGATGAACCAAGAAGAGGTCACAGCACTGACAATGTTGAGGGAGGTCCAACACCATCAGGAGATGGGAGTGGAGCTTTTACTCCTATTGGAGGGACTCTTGCATCTTTGAGGGGAGTACCTAAGTACTTGACCTTAAGAGTTCATGGTTCATTCATGAATCAGAGGGTGTCTGTTCTTATTGACAGTGGGGCCACCCACAACTTTATTGATGCTCATATTGTGCAAAGGAGGGCCATACCCTGTTGTGTATATTAATCCGTCTTGCGGACAAGACCGATCTCTCTAGTACTAAAAGTAACTAGCAACAAACAGCCAATTATACTAATCTCTCTCTAAGCATATAAGATTCATAAAAACACTATATAGGTGTAAGGCCTACCTTATGTCTAGGGCTTGCTTGATCTCGTTGAAGTCCTTCCCATGCACTTGAAAGAATGTTCCTCGTGAATCTATAGTCACAAACAAGAAAAAATATTACACAGCACGTGTATAGACATTATTATAAACCATGCTTATCATAATGATCAAGGAATTTATGAAATAAACCATAAATAGACAGTTTAATGAGAGAAATGAGTATATTTGTATTAACTTCAAATAAATAAAACCTTTACAACCTGTGCCTTGATGTTGTGTAGGTCTTCCCGGGGTCCGAAGCAGGAATCTCTTCTAATTTGACAAGCATTGCACTCTTTGAACCAAGACTGATAGAGATGAGTGATTTAACCTCACAGAAAGTCTTAGTTAACTGAGTCTGAATCTCAACAGCATTTAACTTCAAATATCTTAAGCTTGAACTCCCTTTGACGCTACCCAAGGCCTCTTTTTATAGTGGAAAAGAGGAGGTTTAATGTTCCAAATATGAAGTGATAGAATCCTCCTTCAAAGGGATTAGCTCCTTACATCAAGGGGTTAGCTCCATCAAGTGAGGGATGCATGAACCTTTTCAAAGCGTATCCATTCCCGAAAATTCCCATCTAGAATATTCTAGAATTCATCTGAAATCAAATTTTTATCTTTACTTTCTCTCCTTTTTGAGTTTTACAGAGGTCCACACCCATAACACAAAGAACGTGCGGTATGGTTCCGCAGGAAAGCTTAACATTAGGTGCGGGACAGCAGGAAATGAATAGAGAAAGTGCGATACCAATGTTTAGGGGATTTTAGGAACTTTTCTCTGATTTTGAAAGCTTGACATGAGGAGATGATATGTTAGACTTGCAAAAGGAGGAAGTATGAGTAATAATGAGCTCATACTCATAGTAAAATGTCAGGCTGACAGTTTTTAGTGTCACAAATTGCCCCCTAAAGTGCAAAGTCTGGAATAGATGAAGCTGAAGTCTGTCATATATGAAGAGTGCAGTACTTTATCATTTCAAATATCATCCTATGGACACCCCAGTCGGAACCTGTAAAAACATTCAATGCAAAATATATACATATATATGTCATCACTGAGGTAGGCATTCCCATACTCAGATTAAAACTAACTAGAAACTAACTCAAATCGTTCTGATACAGGAATGATTTTGAATACATCATAGTACAAATATATGTAGACATAGTATGGACGCATCCATCTGTTTATAAATAGTCTACTGTATAGATGACAACAAAATTCCTCGCAGCTTGGATGGTGGAAACTAGATCCAGGGTCTTGATTTCCGCATCTTGAACTAGTACGATTCTATCCATGTGAATAAATGTGTTGAAGCCGAACATGGTAGAAACCACTTGATTACCAGTCAATGATGTGAACTGTTAACAAGTGTGAGAGAAACCACCAGTAATGTTAATGGCTCTCAAAGTACTCAGTACAATCCATGAAATGTGAATGAATGAGCTGAAGTCGAACATGTCATGGAATCATTCGATCGAAGGTCAATGATGCAACCTGTCGTCGAAGGCGAGAAACCTGCCATTGAGGCATGCAGATTTCAAGGTACTGACGATTTCTGGATCAACTTCCTAGATAATGTGTTGATGTCGATAGAAAGTGATCTGTCGTAGGCAAGCCCACAACACGAAATCATAGATCAAGTTTTGAAAATATATTGGCAAGGACTGACTCAAGGATGGTCAATAATGGATGACAGATATTTTGCAGATGAATGGTTTATTTGAACTGTTCTCTTGAACACATAATGACACTGCAGATGGCTTGGTAACAATTGACCCAAAGCTAATACCCAGAAACCGGCTGAAGACTTTCAATGTGGTTTGATTAACTATTAGGTAAAGGATTTCCCAACCCAGGTGAATGAAAGTGTCGTGTTCAAGAGTGGTTGACTGAATTTTCGAAAAATTTAAAATACAACAAACACGCCCATTTTTCTCTCTTTTTCCCCCACCATTTCTGGCAAGTACCTCTTTATTTTTGACAAGCTTGAGGAGGATAACATTTGCTTGGTTATAAGCTCATCCTTCGGATGAGTCCAACTTAGTTTAAAATTCAAACCCTAAGAAGGAGTGGTTCGTTCCTGTTGAAAATTAAACAGGTCCTTTACTGTTAAGTTTTAACGAGTCCAATATAGGAGAAACTCGGTGTTTTTCAGTTTTAGGGAGTCAGAAGAAAAACTTAAGAAAACTCCATGGGTGTTCTTTTTCGTAAATTTAGTCTCTCAAGCCCGAAAAAGGATAAAATAATGCGGGAGAGAACTCTATTGACCGTATTTAGTCAACGTATACCTTTTTTCGTAAATAGTCCATTTCAGTCCGTAAAAGGGGTAAACTTATACTGAAGGGACGACTGTTCATTTACTTTAACGAGTTCGAATAGTCAAGTACTTGGCAATCTTTTCATATTTAGAGAGTCTGAAAAGGGCTTAAAAGAGGACTCCAAGGTTTCGCTTTTTCGTAAAATTTTTGAAAGAGTCCGAAAAAGTGATAAAAGTATGCTCTTTGTTGAAAAACGATCAGTTCACCTGAAAAATCCAGTTTCTGCACAAAAACTTGAAACATTACACATACCTGTTTAAGATAAGTAAAAATGCTTTCAAAAATACTCTTTTTAAAGTGAAAAATAAATAAATTAAAAATTCATCCATTCGAAAAAACTTATAAAAAGGACTTTTTCAATTTCATTTTTACCGTTCAGTTTCAGAGTGAAAAGTAAAAAGCTTTTGGGTAAGAAAGTTCTTGTGAAGATTCTGGAAAATTCGTCTGTTGGAATCAAGAACCGTCAGTCCCAGGTAATCCACAACCTCTCTATCTTGTTTTTCATCTGTTTCAAATTTGTTTTTAGGCTTTAGTTTAAATTTTTAGGGCAAAAAATGGTTAAAAATTTCGCCCGCGGGGTCCGCAGGTGGGACACACGCTACCTGCGGACCTCGACTTTTTCCCACAAGGAAAAATTCGTGGGTTCCGCACCCGGCACACACTGCGCGTGCGGACCTACGCTCTGTTTACAAAGAGCTGGTGCGGTACTCGCGCGATTAGATTTAAAACATTGATTTCTCATTTGTTTGCCAAAATTTTTCAAATAAGATTATTCTTACTTGCCTTTTTCTGTATTATAGGATTAACAAGATGCTGATCTGGCGAGAACGTGAGCACGAGGAAGTGGATGAAGCCGTAATACTTCATTTTCCCACACAACGAGCATTAAAAGCATGTGGCTTATACAAATTTTGGGCCATCTCAGGCATGAGGGCACAAGTAGAACTCTTGACATGGTTGGTGAACAGATGGAATGTGGAGGACCAGTGCTTCTTCATTGGTGGCCACCGGCTCGAAATTGAGCTGGAGGATATATATTTCTTGACTGGTTTGTCCAAGAGGGGTGAACAAGTTTCTTTGTTTGGGACTAGGCCAAGTGGCCAGTCTGTTGCTAGTCTCCAACTAGAATTCTGCAATGATCAGGCAAATCCTCGAGACAAACGGATTGACATAAAACACATCATCCGTCCTGAATTGAAAGTTATTGCTTTTACTGTTACCAAAATGTGTGGGAGTGCTGCGCTTCATGTAGCTACTGGTTCCCAAATGCGTATTGTCGTGGACCGTTTTCGCGGCACCATCTTTAACTGGTGTGAAGCTGTGTTGGCCAACGTAAAAGGCCAACTAACCAAAGCAAAAAATGGGAAACTGAATAACTTTGGATATAGATCCATTGTTGTTTCTTTTTATCTGGAGAGGATCCCCATGTTAGTTCCACAGAGTATTGCTGTTGATGCCGGTCGACCTCGAGAACCGAGAATGGTTCGTTGGTTTGCGTTGATGGCTCGTCATGCTATCAAGGGTACTGAGATTGTGCGATTCCCTTCTTCATATTTTCGTTGGTTGGATCGCCAACTTTTTGTGATAGAGGATTTTCCATATGCCGGGATAGATTTCTGCGGCGACAGAGAGATGGCTCTCCCTGCAGGGGAACAGTGGGATGATTCAGGTAAAATAATTTTTCAACGTTTGCTAAATCCTAATTTTTTTTTTTTAATTTTTTATCGTCTTGGAAAACTAAAAACCAATTTTTTTTTGAAAACAGATGTGGGTCCACAAAGACCAGCTCATCTCCAAAATTATGAGAGAAGACAACCAGTTGTGCCCACGCCAGCCCCAGCAGGCCAATCAGCGGAGATTTTGACTGATTTGGAGCATCATCTAGAGCGTTTGAATCTAGATATTCCAGAGACCAGCATAGATGAAATTCCTCTCAGGCTGCAGAAATATGTGATTGGAGTTCCAGGACCTTTTAGGAGGTTCCTATGCAGGGTGGCCCGGGCAGTGGTTTCTTATCGTGATCACCATCAGTGATGGGATGATCTTGTAGACTCATATTTTTTACTTTTGTATTATCATTTTTGCCGATCATAAGGTGTTTCCAACCTATGATCGAAGACGATGTATATTTTTTGAAAACACTCCTATACTATGATATATCACTATTTTGACGGCTATCTGTGTACATATATGAATGTTGTTTGTTTTACTACTTTTGATTATTGCAAATGCCTATTTATCATACTAGAAGCAATTGAATCTGCTAATGTATTTAAATGTCTTGGAATATGCTTATATTCAATGTAATCAAATTCACGTTCCAAGAGACGAAATCTTAAAAACAACCGTAATAACACTGGATTTCTAATGGTATAAACCCTGTTAAGCTGTAATACAACAAGTTCAGAATCCAACCTTACAATCAAAATCCGAATTCCAAATGATATGGATTCAGACAATAACTCAATCACTGCACTATACTCGGCAATGTTATTTGTTGTTTGACCAAGGCTTACCCCATGCATGGATACTAACTCGTCAGAGGGTGAATAGATAACCCAAGCCGCGGAAGAAATGTTCCGTGTACTACGACAAGCACCATCAGCAAAACCAATGTAGGTTTGAAGAGACGTCGACATCTGCAATATCAAGAGTAAAACTCAGATAAGCAGGAATAGTGACAAAAACACACTCTCTAAACTAGGCACACTTTTCTAATCTAAAACACACCAACAGTAAAGAAATCTAAACTAACAAAAATCTCCACACCTCGTTTAAGCATAATATCGCTTTAGATAAAGCCCATTTCTGGGTTTATCCAAAGGGACACCATCAAAATCTATCAACTCATAGGCCCCTTTTGCTAACTTTCGTTTCACAATGTAAGGACCATGCCACATGGGCACGAACTTTCCAGCTCCTAGCTTGTCATTAGCTTGATCATAAAGTAAAACTAGGTCTCCTTCTGAAAAAACTCGAGGGGTCACATTTCTATCATACTGAGCTTTTATCCTTTTAACATGAGCCTCATTTGCTATTGCAGCACTTCGTCGATTCTCATCTAATTGGGCCAAGTACAAGAAACGTTTTTCCTCTTCAGACGTAGCTGGAAGTAATTCTACGGCTAATTTTAGTGACGGTATTTCGCATTCAATCGGCAACACAGCTTCCAAACCGTAAACCAGTTGAAAAGGAGTGAAACCCGTTGATGTTTTGACTGAGGTTCGATATGCCCAAAGTGCTTAAAATAACATGGAATGCCAATTCGTCTTGTGAATACCAATGATTCGTTTAATCATGGTGACTAAAAATTTGTTAATGGCTTCAACCAGACCATTGGCTTGCGGATAATACGGAGTGGAACTATCGTGGCGCAAGCCAAGCTGGTCTGTCAGTTCAGTCATCATGATGTTCCGAAAATGACTTCCATGATCCGTAATAATAGCTTGAGGAACACCGAACCTAGTAATTATATGATTAAATACGAATGTTGCAGCAGTCTTGCCGTCAGCTGAAAATGTAGGCATCGCCTCGGCCCATTTTGTAAAATAATCTACTGCTAAGATAATATAGGCATGCCCCCCAGCCGAGTGAGGGTTACATGTAATAAAATCGATACCCCATTTCGCAAAAGGACCAACAACAATTATAGGGTGAAGAGGAGCAGGTGGCGCGCGCATTTTCTGATAAAAAATTTGACAGTTGTGGCATTTCCGAACCGCATAAATGCAATCTTTGAACGGCGTTGGCCAGAAATAACCTGCACACAATATCTTTTGGGCTGTGGCATACCCAGACATATGACCGCCACATGCTCTAGAATGGCAGTCATTTAACACCTTTTCAGCTTCTTCATGAGTTAAACAACATCGGAAAACAGAATCCGCTCCACGTCGATAAAGTGTATCACCAATGATATTATACTGTTGGGATTGGAAGTGTATTTTTCGTCGCTGAGTTCGTGAAATTTCAGGCCGAAAAGATTGGGTTTGGAGATAAACAATGATATCTCCATACCATGGATCAAGTGTACTGATGAGAAACAAAGATTCGTCCGCAATGGACTCTTCTGCCACTGTTTCAGTATCAGTAGAGGGGAAATCACACATCAGTTCCACAAATACCAAATATTTCTTTGCCTTGGATTTTTCAAATTCCAAGTCAAATTCCTGCAGGATAACTATCCATTTGGAATATTTGCCCCCTAGCAATTTTTTGGTCAAAATATATATCATAGGGTTGCAATTAGAAATTACCGTGGTTTTACGTAACAAGATGTAATGTCTAAAACGTTGAATAGCTTGAACAACTGCCAAGGCCAATTTCTCCACATGTGTGTATTTGATTTCAGTCGGATGCAAATTTTGACTAAGATAATAAAGCACATGTTCATTGTGAGATTCATCTTCCTGAACTAGTACCATCCCAATAGTGGAATGAGAAGCAGCGAGGTACAAAATGTAATCTTGGTTGTAGTTGGGAGGATGCAATAACGGTGCATGGGTCAATGCGTGTTTAAGTGCATCAAAAGATCGATCAACGATCTCATCCCAAAAGAACGGAATGTCCTGTTTCAACAGCCGGGTAAAACCCTTTGTAAGCTCGGCATAATTAGGAATAAATCTACGTAAAAAAATTGCTTTCCCCTGCAAACTTTGGAGCTGGCGTAAAGTCAAAGGAGGAGGCAATCTAACAATGGCTTCGACCTTCGATGGATCGACATGAATGCCTGCCTTTGAGACAACAAATCCCAGTAATCGACCCGATTCTATGCAGAAAACACATTTATGTGGATTCAGCCGTATCCGATAATGCCTACATCTCATAAAAATTTCTCGTAAATGAGTGGGATGATCGGCCCTACATAGTGAATGAGCAGGTAAATCATCGAGATATGGCTGGACAATGTGCTTAATGTCATGAAATGTGTAAGAAATAGCCCGTTGAAAAGTTGCTCCAGCGTTATTTAGTCCAAAAGGTAGTTTACAATAAGAAAATGTTCCCCATGGACAAATAAAAGTTTTTTTGGGTTGATCTGCAGGGAGTATGTTTATTTGATTGTAGCTGGAAAAGCCATCCATGAAGGAAAACAATTCACTGCCAGCACAATCATCGATTATTTGATCGATATAGGGAGTTGGATAATTATCTTTTGGACATGCTCGATTAATATCCCTATAATCGATACATACTCTTATCATTCCTTGTTTTTTAGTCACAGGAACAATATTCGATACCCAATCCGTTAAGGGAATTGGATAAATGAATCCTGCTCGAAGTAATTTTTCAACTTCTATTTTTATAGCAGCAGCTTTTCTAGGATGAATTTGACGTAATCGTTGACGAACAGGTTTAGCATCCGGGTAAGTCTTAATTTCATGAACGACGATCGATGGATCAATTCCTGGAATTTCTTCATAAGACCAGGCAAACACGTCACAGAATTCTTGAAATAGGGCTTTATAAGTCCGAATTTCTTCATCTATACAACAAGCACCTATATGAATGTTTTCAATTATTCCTGGTTTTACTGAAATGTCAATTGGAACCGTTCTAGATATATTTTCCAAATTTAACTCAGAATCAAGATTTTGCAATGGATTCTGAGGTTCCTTGGCATATTCAGCAGTAAAAATTGAAGCGAAATCATCTTCAAAATGATCTAATTCAGGTAAAAATGAAGATCGGTGATGTATATCTTCCCATGGTAAATCATCAACAGAAAAAAACTCACGAATTTGCTCATCTGTATGAATAGGTTCAGGAAATTTCGTTGTAATTGAACTAGATATAGAAAGTGATTCCTCCTGGATCCCATTCATTGGATCAATTTCGGTTGAAGAGGGGTTGGAAAGTGACTGTACAGCCTGGTATGCAATTTCAAATGGACTCAAAGGCATCATGCCATCAAATGAATCTATCTCGGATTCGGAAGGTATAATCCAAGGATCATCAAACATAACAGTGTCTGATGAAATCATGTGAATACTTGCAGTAGAAGGTGATACATTAGGAGGAGGAAAAGAAAAAGTTCCTAGTAAAACAGAATATTTAATCAAACCTACTCCAACATCCTTATAAGGGATAGCCATTTTACCAACATGCTGGATTGTTTCTGTAGAGGCTGGGTCGGACGAGAAATAAGTTAACTGATCTATTGTCACGATCTTTCCTTGATATGGGAATTTTATGAGTCGAAAGACCGAAGAGACAACAACAGTCATAGCATAAGACCAACTACGACCCAGAAGAAGGTTGTAATCTATAGGGGCATCAACCACTTCCACATCTAGATTAACAATTTTACCTTCGACCCCTATGGGTAAATCCTTCAAAATACCAAAAGGTTGAAAACCTCGACCATCAAAAGCCTTTAGAATCATCAGAGATTGGTTAAGTGTAGGAGAACCAAGCGATTTCCAACACTGAATCGACATAATACACGTTGAAGCTCCCTCATCAATCACAGTCCGAAAGATTGGTCTGTTTTTGACTAACACTGGAATCTGGAAAGCCATTTGGTGAGGAAGACGTGGTGTACTATTTTCTAAATCAAAGATTATAAGGTTAGAATCTTGAACATCGATAGCTACTATGGCAGACAATAATAATTTACGTTGTCCTGGACACGATTGCAGCACTTCCAAAGCCGACATTGCTGAAGGAGAAACAGCTAAGTCTTCAACAATGTTGTAATTCTGAGCAGCTCTCGCATGTGGATTGAAAGTTGATTTATGAAGAACACCTTTAGCAGGCGGTTTGATTATTAAGTCTGGATTTTGTTTTTCGATCTGTAGCGGACCGGAAACAGGAGGAGGTGTATTTTATGTATTTTCATTGGAAGACTCTGCTTCTTTGCCATCAACAGGATTCTTAGAACCGTAATCTTGCGATCGCGTCGCAACCCTTACATGAGACATCATAATAATAGGCTCTTCTAAATTAGTTGAGGAAGAACCAATCATCTTACTATCTTGAATTGGAAAAGGATCCTTCAAGATAGCAGGTTGTTGCGATCCTTTAACGAATTTCGTAACTTCGTCTCGATATGGACATTCTTTCGTGAAATGATCTTGTTCACAAATGAAACAAGGATAGCGAGGTTTATGTTTTTCGTCATTGGATTCATCTTTATCAGTTTTCTCTTTCGAATTCTTTTTGTTTTTGTTCCTCCCCTTCTTTTTACCACCGGTTTTTTATTTTGTCGTAGATGTTTCAACGACATGAATATCGGCAGAAACTTCGGGAGAGGATTCTCCTTTCGGGGAATCAGGTAAAGTTATAATTGGAGAAGAATTCTTTGACGATTTCTTCTTACTTTTAGAATTGACTGTACCAATCATACCGTCAGCGGCATGAGACCCTGAAGGAGCAGCAACTATTTGACCTTGTTTTGGAAGGTCTGGGATTTTTTCATGTAGAGTACCTGACTGCGTATAAACGAGGTCAAGGTACTGAGCTTGAGAAATTACCTGCTCCTCAGTAACAACACCAGCCTTAGCTACATCTTCAGTGATCTTGGGTAACAATGATTTAACAAACCATTCTGCCAAAATTTGATCCGAAATATAAACTTTCACCAAACGTCTTCTACGTCGCCATTCATGAATATGATCAGAAATATACGTAGACGTAGATTGTTTTAGCGAAGTTAATAATTCTGTGCTGTTGTCGTATCTGACAGGCAGCTGAAAATGAGTCAAGAAAGTTGTTGCTAACTGACTGAAATTATGAAACGAGCTACGTGGTAACTCAATGTACCATTTGGCAGCAAGACCTATAAGGGATATTTGGAAAAGACGTAAGCAAATCGAATCATCAATGATTGAATTAGATGCACACCAAAGGTGATAAGTCATAACATGATTCGATGGATCCTCTCCTGACTTACCTTCGAATTTTGGTATATCACTGGGAAACTTATGAGGCATTGGCGGCCAGTTCTGATAATAAAAAATGGGATCATTTGTAAGGCGCGTCAAATCGGGTAAGTCCAAAGTTGCGATAAACGGTAATTGACGGTTAGGGTCTCAAAAACCTTGAGAAGCCAAAGTAGATCCAGGAGGAGGATACCCAGGATAAATAGGAATCAGATTTGCATTAGGTATTGTGTAACCTCCTGGATAACCAGGATGAACCGGACCATACTGAGGTTGTTGATAAGTATAACCGGGGTACGGTTGATACTGATAGCTTGGATTCTGTACATAGGGACCGAACTGCGACTGTCCCTGGTACGGTTGATACGTAAATTGAGGTTGACTTGTAACAACTGTACTTGTACCAGTTTTTCCTATAGGTATTTGAACTGAAGTCTGAACTGAAGGTCCTGACTGAGGTACAGAGACCTGAGGGATTTGCACGGATACAGGGGTAGCCGAAATCGGAGCTACAGATACTCCAGAAACAAGTGTTACAGGTTGAACAGACGTTGCAGCAGTTGTAGCAGTTTGAGGCGGAGTCTGAGGTGTACTAGGCCCAGTCTGCTGAACTGAACTAGGTGCAGGAGTTTGAATAGCTGGCTGAAGATGTTGCTGGGTTGGACCAGAAACCAATGGCTGGACAGGTTGATAAGTTAACTACACATTAGGCTGCGAAGGCTGCTGATATTGGGACGGATCCAACACCATAGGTCCGGGGTATTGTCCCATAGAAGGTTGAACGTAAGGACCAAAACCTGGTTGAACGTAGGGTTGATTAGTAAGTGGTAAATTTCCGGTTCCTTGAAAAGATGGTTGACTAGAAGGCTGTTGGTAACCTTGAATTGGGTACTGCCCTTGAGGTTGATAACCCTGAGGCGCATACTGTAGCTGGGGTTGATAGGGACCCTGAGGAGCATATTGTGTTTGGGGTTGACCTTGAGGAATGTACTACCCTTGGGGTTGCCCCCCAAAATAATATGATTCCACAGTTTGTCTTGGGAAAAAGCTACCTTGAGGTTGTGCCTCGGGTGGTAACTGACTACCTTGAGGTTGCCCCCCAGGCGGTAACTGGCTACCCTGAGGTTGCCCCCCAGGCGGTAACTGAGTTCCCTGAGGTTGCCCCCCAGAAGGAAACTAACTGCCTTGAGTTTGAGGATTTGGAATATTACCAGACATCATAAAAATTTGTTCTGCGTTCGACGTTTCAATTTTAAGACCATCAAGACCAGATGATAACACATTTTAGATGGGTTGAGGAGTTGCTCCCGAGAAAGTACCAGACAAATACTGATATCCCGAAGGAACAGAAGGAACACCATGTAAAAATGATTCCGGCGTTTGAGAAAACATGGATGACTCTCTAGCCATAAAAGATGACGGATAATAACCTCTGGGTGTAGGATGAAATGGAATTCGAGGTGGATAAAAAGCAAGACCCGGATTCTCTAAAAAGTTCGTTAAAGAGAGATACCAAGGATTAGTTCGAATGGGGCTGTAGAAAATAGATTCACGCTCCCTAAGATTTAATGATTGAGGGGAGTCGGGAAGAGATATGTCTTTGTCTGGATTAGTAAGTTCTTCAATAGAAATAAGTCTAGAGGGAAGATTGTCTGTAACGATACTTCTTACCCTAGGTGAACCTGGATCGCTAGAAGTTGGTGTAATAAATCATGAGGATGTTTCCAAAACAGAAGATTCAGTTTCAAGTTCAGAGATTTTAGGTTCGTCAGATAATTCACCAGAAGGAGAAATACTTTCAGTAACTTCAGAAACTGAAATTGGTTCTTGAATGTATTCTGTTGTAGGTATTTGATGATCAGGATGTATAACTATAGATGAACTTCCAATTTCTGTTGTTCTAATTCTACTGCTACTGGATGCTACTAGAGCACGAAGCCCTTCAAGTTGACTTGGTGAATATTCAGGGGGTTTCCCTTGTATTCTCCGGGATTTTCTCGGCAATTCCGCCACGATTAAAAATTATCTAATCACACGCAAACAAAGAAAAATTTCAATGAAAAACACCTAAATTCTGTAAGAAACAAACAATTGAATCATTCGCTTAAAAATCTAAGAGTTCAAACCACACACAAACATGTAACTTTCCGTACTAAAAACACTAGTTGGTGATGAAATCCAACTTAGTAGAATTTTAACACGAAAAGGGCAGTTGGAATAGTTACCCCGACAACCTGCTTAATGAAACAGACCGGTGCAAGTTTCTCCACTATACCATCTCGAGTGAAGATAACCCTCCGAAGAGTCCAAGTGAGTCTAGCCAACATCTGTTCCAGGTACAGTGGGATCTTCCCTCCACTGTCACCTTAGGAAATAATCCTAAATATTATAGCCACTAAGGTTACCAATTGAAACAAATATACCTGGGGGAACAGTCTATGATCCGACACACATGCAAGGGCAGAGTAACAAAGCTCAATCCCCTTGAAGGCTCCTTGCAATAATCCAAGGTTTACCGACAAGTGACCCCTGGCTCCTCGACAATGGTCTATCCGAGGTTTACCGTTTTTAATACGTGTATATCTTCTATCGTTCCCAATGAGGAAGGATTGATTACCCCACTGGTTCAGATATGATCTCGTGCTTAACTCCTTTAGGAGGAGCTTCCCAGAGCATAGATGCAACAATTGGAATTTCTTCCTACCGCAAGATTTGTCTACTTGTTTGTTTTAGCTATCTTGGAGAGTTAATTACTCCCTACTCCAAGATACTAGCCTAAGCTATGTTGGTGATAAGAGCCCTAGAAATAAAAAGATTACTAGATGAATTTTAGTTAAGCGTTACTTTTATGAGCTGTTTCTTAAGTCAATGGGTGCGGAAATAAAAATTTGGATGATGTGAAGACTCGACTTCCAGAAAAAACACTAAAATTCACCTACGATGATATTCAATTCTTTTTCTTTCAATGAACTTGCTATCTAAAGAAAGAGTTGGAGAATGCAATCCTTTTAATTCCTTCTTTAAACATGAAAAATGATTGAAAGAAAGTACTGTCTTTTTAATAAACTATCAAAGCTCATAAGAAAAATCCTTTTCTTTTCCAAACTTAGAAGCTACAAAACAATTTTCCTTCGAAAGAAAGCTACAAAAATTAAAACTACTCAAAACTACAAAATCTAATCTTGAGATCTAAAATCTAAATCGAGTAAAAACCTTAAGATTTTTTGAAGAATGTTTTCCTTAGTTGTTCATAAAACTAAGAATCTATTCGTTCAGAATAACAAACAGATCAAAAACACTCAAAATATGTTTTTTTTTTTTTTTATATAAATGAAATTCAAAACTTTCAATCAAGTTTTTTCGAAGACTTGCAAAGAAAAAAAAAGGCTCAATTTCTTAATAAAGGATGTTTTCACAATCAGGTCGGATTCAAAAGACAAAAAGAGATCAATGTAATCTGAGATACTTCGGATTGTCAAAAGTTCGAATCGCTACAAAGACCTAGCGGAAAAACAATCCAAACTGCTAAATCTTCTAGAAAATCATCAAAACATCAACACTGTTGGAGTTCATTCACAAAAAATTCTTGATAGAAACAATAATCAGTCTGGACATACACCAAAAAACTAAAAATAAACTAGAGAAAGAAATCTAAAGGTTTTCTAAAAATTTTACAGGGTCCGCAGGCAACCAGTATTGACAGGTGCGGTCCTGCACTGTATTCTCTAGAGAAAGTGCGAACCTGCCCGCACTGTCAAAGTAGGCTAGAGTGCGGTCCTACGAAAAATTATAGAAAAACTTAAAATATTTCTAAATTTTCAAAAACAGGGAAAATATAAATTACCTAGACAGATATGTATCAATCAAAAACCAGGAAAAAATGTTTCCTCAAATCAAAAATAAAAGAGAACCAAAAAACAACAAGTTCTTCCCCAATGGAGTCGCCATTTTGTTGTGTAGATTAATCCGTCTTGCAGACAAGACCGATCTCTCTAGTACTAAAAGTAACTAGCAACAAACAGCCTATTATACTAATCTCTCTCTAAGCATATAAGATTCATAAAAACACTATATAGGTGTAAGGCCTACCTTATGTCCAGCGCTTGCTTGATCTCGTTGAAGTCCTTCCCATGCACTTGAAAGAACGTTCCTCATGAATCTGCAGTCACAAACAGGCAAAAAGATTACACAGCACCTGTATAGACATTATTATAAACCATGCTTATCATAATGATCAAGGAATTTATGAAATAAACCATAAATAGACAGTTTAATGAGAGAAATGAGTATATTTCTATTAACTTCAAATAAAGAAAACCTTTACAACCTGTGCCTTGATGTTGTGCAGGTCTTCCCGGGGTCCGAAGCAGGAATATCTTCTAATTTGACAAGAATTGCACTCTTTGAACCAAGACAGATAGAGATGAGTGATTTAACCTCACAGAAAGTCTTAGTTAACTGAGTCTGAATCTCAACAACATTTAACTTCAAATATCTTAAGCTTGAACTCCCTTTGAGGCTACCCAAGGCCTCTTTTTATAGTGGAAAAGAGGAGGTTTTCTGTTCCAAATATGAAGGGATGGAATCCTCCTTCAAAGGGATTAGGTCCTTACATCAAGGGGTTAGCTCCATCAAGTGAGGGATGCATGAACCTTTTCAAAGCGTATCCATTCCCGAAAATTCCCATCTAGAATATTCTAGAATTCATCTGAAATCAACTTTTTATCTTTACTTTCTTGCCTTTTTGAGTTTTACAGAGGTCCGCACCCATAACACAAAGAACGTGCGGTATGGTTCCGCAGGAAAGCTTAACATTAGGTGCGGGACCGCAGGAAATGAATAGAGAAAGTGCGATACCAACGTTTAGGGGATTTTAGGAACTTTTCTCTGATTTTGAAAGCTTGACATGAGGAGCTGATATGTTAGACTTGCAAAAGGAGGAAGTATGAGTAATAATGGGCTCATACTCATATTAAAATGTTAGGCTGACAGTTTTTAGTGTAACATACCCATTGATACCTTTGAGAGATTCTCTGTTTTGGTCCCAGGAGATAGAACAATAAAATGCATGCATTATGTCCCATCACTTTCAGTAACCATGGGACCCTACACTTTTGTGGATCACTTCTCTGTAGTTGACATACCAGACACCAATGTTATTTTGGGTGTTCAATGGTTGATTACATTGGGCAAAGTCACCACCGATTGGGAGGATTTGAAAATGGAATGGGTGGACAAGAAGAGTGGTGCACCTCAAATGATCAAAGGCATGCATTATTACCCCTCACATAACACTTCCACATAGAATACAGAGATGGATTTTCACAGTGGAAGCAAGGACCTTATAGTCCCATCTATTATTCTCATGAGAATTCTGCATGGGACACTCTTATCTAGTGGAAAACCACTTGGGAGGCCACTTGATTCATCTTTTGTGGGGAAGAACTCAGAAATTTCTACTCCAAACTTAGATCCAGGAGGGATTGGAGCACCTGAAGACAAAGCTACAACGCTGGGAGGCTTTGGTAAGCTCAAAGAGGAGGGGAATCTTCCTCCCTTATCATCATCACCCACTCTCATTTCTGGATCTGCGCTGTGGGAGGAGAAGAATGGGAGGATCAGCCTTCCAACATACACCTTTGGCATAGGAGATCTCAAGGAGGAGATCAACAACATGACAGATAATTCTATTGACATACCATCAGCGTTTTCATTGTTGAGCAATGTAGATCTACATTGAAATCCCAACTGCTAGTGGATTATTCCAAATATCTTCACACATGTATATTACTTGATGACTAGCTGCATGAAGAGGGTTACTTAGTCCAAAGAGGAGTCATCTATCATCATGGTAGAATATTTTTTTCTATAGCTTCTAAGCTCAAGCAGAAGATCCTACAAGGGGCTACAAGGAGTTATGTTTCAGCCATATGCACTCCATGAAGATCTACAAAATCATCATGAGAAGTCTTGATTGGGAAGGCTTGAAGGAGGAAATACATCATCATTCTCAATAATGCATGAGCTATGTGGATTTGGGGCAGCCAAGGGACTCTATGCAAGAGCCATTTCAGCCATTTCTTCCATCTTTTGAGAGAGGAGAAAGATCCATGCAAAACTCCATGTGTATGAGAAACATTTTTGGTAAAAGATATGATCATGTAAAACAATTTTCATTTTCTCATTGTACATGTTATTTTACCATTTTTATGCAGGCCATGACTCCTAAAAGGAGAAATTTATCTTGTAAATCTCATGGAAATTTTTGGGCCACTAAAAATTCTGAACTTGGCCACTCCCTTGATGTGCAAAGGGAGATTTTCCTTCATGATGGGTGCTTCCAAAAGGCACCAAACATATCTCACATCTTCAGCCTTAGTGAGATGACATGTGCAGCAAGTAAGTGGTGGGGAAACCACTTACCACACCTTGATTTGATGCAGACAGGAGATGCACTGCGCTGGTACCACATGTGGGACTATGACCCACCTCCTCATGCTCAAATTTATGTTTGTGTATATGTAGTTTTACTTCCATACATTGATGACATACTTGTACTATTTTTGGGATTGTATGGAGGGAGCATGGGGAGCATGTATATACCTCATGGGATGGAGACTCTCCATGTGCCTTATGCTACATGTTTCAGGGAGAGTATTGGTTTAGCCATGTTTGTTTCATATGAGTTCTTGACTCCTTGTGGGATGGACTATGTACATCTCATAATGACTTTGGAGGAACAATTCATGGAGGGTTGGATTGGTGAACACTTAGCTTGTGAAGAAAGCTTTATCCTTGATGGTGTCACGAATGGAGGATGAGAAGTGTTTCATCACTCACCCTTTCAGTTGCTTGAGGACAAGAAACATTTTGGAGGGGAGGAATGTAATATTCCCAATTAGCCCAAGCTAATGGGAATATACAATTTTGTTTTCATTTTCTTGTTGCATGAATAAAATTGTAAAGGAGGATCAATAAAACTCCTAAACAACAAAATAAATCAATGCCCCATGTGAACAAGGCTAAATCTGGGCTGCCTTAATAAAATACCCCTATGTCTGAAAGGGATGAATAAATTTGACTGGGTCAATAGGACCAAATCAACAACGCTGTCTAGATGCAATGTACCTACTAGATTCACACCGTAGTTTTAGTTGGAGGCTACATGTGTGGATGCAGCTAAATCATTGAGATGGTTTAGGGTCTGGCAAGGATTCCATCTTATTTAAGGAAGAGGGGAACAACATGAGGAGGTTATTGAATACCATATGTTTTCTGAATAATTTGTCTGTTTAGACATTTCTCATTCTCTACTGTTTAGCTGAGAATAGTGTTGCTTAGCACTTGGGTGTTCCTGATCGGGGATCCCACCTCTTCCATTGAGTAACTCAAGGAGGAGTCTTGAATTTATTGACCACTATCAGGCTTGAGGCCAAGCTCTTCTTCCAACTACAACTCAGATCCCGTTGAGGGTTTGACTGTATTTGTAAGCTGCAGCAAGTGGAGGCTAGAACTATTCAGATCTAGGCCATTCTAGTGCTTCCTTTCAGTGGGAAAGCCTTCTATCCCCCTGGCAGGAGAGTATTGGATGAGGAGAGCTTATTTTAAGATCTTGGCTTAAGGCCACATGATGTTCTAGAGCCAACAACACAGTCCATCTTCCATATCTGCATTATTTGCACAGAGAAAGTTGTCGAGTCTTTTGGCACTTCAAGGAGGAGATATATCTAGTGTTGGGGTTCTGCCCTTCATTGTGGTGATCTGTGGATTATATATCTAATCCATGTTCCATTCAGATATGATCTGAATACTGATTTATTTGCTTCATAAATTCTGAATCATTCAGCAGATCAGCTACCTTAGATCTCAGATCCACTCCATGTACATCATTTTCTGCTTAAAACCCCAAGGGGAATTTGAAGAGGAGACTCTATAGTGTACATATCTGAAATAGATCTATATTTTTGTACACAGATCTACTCTAGATCTGAAGTGTAATCTATAGCTCTTTTCAGCTAATAAAATAACATTGTCAAGCTTTTACAGTCACGTCATATGTTTGCAACCTCTTACTTTGAGCATTTCTTCTTGTTATATCTTCTTATTTCTGTTCTATAGTGGAAGGGCTTGTGTATAACTCTAATTTACTGATATAAATGATAATTTTTAGCCTCCATGTTGGCCTTTTTCTGCTAATTTTCTGAGCTGTGTTATTTTCTGAGAAGTATAGTCATTTAGAATTGCAGCTCCTTCTTTGGCCTTTTTCAGCTGTACTAGGTGTGGGAGACTTGTTTAACCCACATAGTAAGATTTGTTTCTAATATCCTCTTGGATATAGGACTTATATAATCAGATCTAAGGTATCCAAGGGCTGGTTTGCAAGCCTATAGCACACATTCCTGAAAAATGTGATTTTCAGGCATGTCTTGCTAACAGTCCCTATTTGGGGATATTACAAAATTGAACCCATGGTTTTATTATTCTGAAGAAATGGTGTCAGGATATGCAAATATTTTTATGGAAGCCTATCATGCTGAGGGTAAAATTATACCTTCTATTGTAATTTTTTTTTCTAGGACATATGGTGATTTGATGTGTTTGTAATACCTACAACCAATACCCAAAGTAAAAGCATATTTTTCATACAAATATTTTTTAAATAAATGAAATTATCAAGTGATAAGAGAGGGAGTAGATGAACTAAAGTGTGGTATGCATTGGCCCAAAAATGAATTTTTATGAATATTGTATTTATGGAGTCCAGATTGAACATGATGAAGTGTTGGTCACTGTGTTTCTCGCAGTTTTTTGATTGGGTACTCTGAGTTCCAGTTATGGGATTTTGAAAATGGAAACAGGATGATATATAGGCCAATATGGCCCATTTTCAAATCATTTGCGCTTTTTGAGGGTCTAAGGTCATAATAGAGCTATCTTCCCGAGATTTTCTTGTGGTTGCGGTCAACCAGAGCACCTGGGATTCACACTGTCAATGTTAGTGTTACACCATTTTTTGGTCATTTAACCTATTACTATTAGATGGACCTAAGTACACCATGTAAGACCAATTTTACCCAAGTAAAATTTCTGTCACTATGAAAAATAACTTAGTAAACCACCTTTATTAAGTTTTTTATGGTCGAAATAGGAAACCCCATGAGGAAATATTAAATAAATCTACATTTGTTTGATTTTCCTCAAGGCATAATTAGTTAAACAACAGTTTAATTAATATTTCTGGTCATATTTAACCCAAAACAGGAAAATTAATTAGATAAGTCATTATTTATCTTATTATTTTCTAGGAATAATTATTTAAACCTTAGTTAAATTCCTTTTTAAATTTGACTAAATCATTTATAAATAATTAAGTAAATCATTATTTATTTGATTATTACTCAACCACATTCTTAAAATAATAAAAAATCATTTATCTATTTATTATTTTCAAATAAAGGGATTTGACCCAAGTTAAATTGTTTTTCCCTCTAATAAATATAATAAAATATTCCATAAAGGTTGGATCTTGATTTGGTTAATAATATTTTAATTATGCACCAATATCTAGACTAACTCAATATTTTGTTATAAATAGAAGGGTTTTCCATTCATTCACTACCTTTTTTTGCCTAAAGATCACTTCAGATCTATACTTTTGGTCTAACTTTGATCCACCATCATTGTCATATTTTGCTACCATTTTTCTTGTGAGGTCCCTTTGAGTTCCATTTTTGTCTGGGTTTTCTACACCATCAAGAGAGAGAAATTTTAGATCTGAAGTGCTGAGAACTTACAACAACCCATCCCATTGAGGAGGACTGGTAACAATCTTCTATGTTCTCCTCCCATGTTCCATAAATACAAAATTATTTAAACATATTGTTGTCTTGTGTATTGGATGCATGGAGCAAATCTTGATTTTTATTTATTGCTTAATTTATTTTAATGCATAGATCTAGATTTTTGTAGCATTTATCTTGGTCAACTAATTGTAGATCTAAAGATATTGGCAGCCATATTTTCTATTAGGGTTGTTTGTTATGAACAGCTAAAGTGGTATTTTTTCATACGCTTGCGATTAAGATTCATACTAACAGTTAGGTAGAAGCTAAAACATCCTTCTTTTTATTTTTTTCATTTTCATGTGTGGGTTTTCTGTAAAAATGTGATTTTGTATGGATTTTATGCCCATTTTTGGGCTGGACTATGCGGCTGGTCAACAATAATGTGCGTGGTCCCCGCGCAAAGGTTTCCCTTTACGTAAAGGACCCTTGGGTAGTTAAGATTTAGCACGTTGTGACGCATGCCTGTGTTTGGTACAGGTGTGTGGTCAGCACGCAGAGCTGTTAAACAGGCACAAAGAATTTATTTTTGAAGAAATTTGATGTTTTTTGTTCAGAAACTCACTTTTTGGTGTTTTCCTTAGTGGCAAGATGTTGTGGAGAGAGCAGGACAAGACTGGTCTCCATGTGGCAGTGGCATAAAACCCCCCTACTCGAGATCCACTGGATCAGTATGGTTTGTTTAAGTTCTTGGAGAAAAACATACTGATATCTTAGGATGGGTTCCTGTGCAACCTAGTCTGATGCTAAAATAAGCAACGATGTGTTATTGTCCTACGTTGGACCCGAGACCATTGTCTATTTTGTGATAGGTCTCTTGCCTCATGGGGAGGCACTTTCCTATTTAGTCTTTTATAGGGGAGTGAACACCCATCCCTGGGCCGAGCATGAGAGGCATTGTGGTCCTAACCCTATCACCCGAGGCTGCATCCATGTAATATTCCCGATTGGGAAAAGTAGGAATATAGTGAAAAATGTTGGAACAATAGTGTAAATCATCATACAAAAGCAAGAGGCCAATATGGATACCTTTCATATGTTATAAAAGTAGGAAAATATGCATATATAATGGGCCATAAGATATACAACAAGAAAGAACAAGCCTCCAATGAACAAAATCCCTCAAAAAGAGGTACTGATACTACATATAAAGACTGGAAGACTGTTACAGCATTGTTTTTAAGCCACTGCTACATAAAATGAATATAAATCATATCTAGGGCTGATATGTGCCTCAAAGGATAGATCTACTATAGATCTGAGCACTATACAACCTCCTTTGAAGAACCCCTTAAGGATTTCCAGCAAAACACCATGTACAAGATGGGGATCTAGGCCCTAGGGCTGAAGATCTACTGCAAAATATAGATATGGAAAGTGTGGCGGATCTTGTATGATCAATAGAATAGCCTCCTCCAATAGATACTCTAAATCAAATACAGATCCCTTTCACTAGAAAACCAACTCTCCAGATGGTGTGCCAATCCACCATGCAACTCCTCCTACAGAAATAACACAAATTTGGAAGTAAATTGCGTTGTAAGGATAAATAAATAGTTGGCTTGATGCCAATATCTAAAAATATTCTCAACGGCCTTCCTTATTATCCTCCCAATGGAAATGAAGCCTCCTCCACTGAAAATGAGCAATGAAATGACCTAGATCTAGTCTCCACTGCTGCAACTTGCAAAACAACTCAACCCTCAACAGGATTTTCTTTGTAAATGAAAGATGAAGCTTGGACTTGAACCTGATAGTGAAAAATGTAGTACAAGACTCCTCCAAGAGCTTCTCAGTGGAAGAGGTGGGATTCCCGATCAAGAACACCCAGTGCTAAACAACACTCAATCTCAGCTAAACAGCAAGAGAAAGATATATGTCGAAACAGACCATATATTCAAAAATATCATATACATCAACATACATACATAATGAACAATGGATGCCATCCTCTTCCTTAAATAATATATGAGCTTGCAAACCCTAAGCCCCATCTAATAATATCACTATTTCCATACAAAACATCTCCATCTAAAATTGTGTTGTCTTTCATTGATGACCACTCCTCCGTGACAACGTTGTTGATTTGGTCAAAGTTGACCCATCCAAGGTGTTCCATCCCCTTTTCATATCTAAGGGTACTTAATTAAGCTACCAAGATCTATCTCTTTCACATTGGCATTGATTTATTCATTATTAAGGAGAATTATGGACCTCCATTGTCCTCTTATTCGTAAAACAAAGAAACAAAACTAAATTGAATATTCCAACTATCTCATGGCTAATTGGGAATATTACAGTCCTCCCTTCCAAAAATTTTCTTGTCCTCAAGAAACTGACAAGGTGAGTGCTACAAATCTCCATAATTGGTGACACCAACATGTGATAAGCTTCCCTCATAAGCTAAGTTTCTACCAATCCATCCCTCCATGAATTTCTCCTCCAAAGTTCTCATGAGATGCAAATAATCCATCCCATAAGGAGACAATAGTTCAAATGAAACAAGCATGGTTTTCCCAATGTTCTCCCTGAAACGTGTAGCATAATGAACATGGAGAATCTCTCTCCCATATGGCACATACATTCCTCCCATCCTCCCTCCAAACATTCCCATAAAAAGTATAAGTACATCATCAATGTATGGGATCAAAACTAAGTACAAACAAACATAAATTTGTACAAATGGAGGTGGTTCATAGTCCCACACGTGGAAACAACGCATTAAATCTCCTGAGTGCATCAATTAATTATGTGGTAAGTGGTTTCCCCACCACTTACTTGCTGCCCAAGTCTTCTCATTATGGCTGAAAGTGTGAGATATATTTAGTGCTTTTGGAATGCACCCATAATGATACAAAATCTCCCTATGTCCTCCAAGGGAGTGGCCATGTTCAGAAATGTTTGTGGCCCAAAGTTGGCCATGAAGTTTATATGGAATAATTCTCCTCCTTGGAGCTATGGCCTGCATATACATGGTAAAGGAATGCAAATAATCATCAAATGAAACATTATGTACATAAGCATGTTCTTCACCCAAAATTCTACTCATACAAATGGAGTGGCTCATAGATGAATCCCCTCTCATTCCAAAAGAGGAAAGAGGTGGTTGTAATAACTCCTTCATTGAGTCATGTATTTCTTCCAACTCCACATGGTTCATGAATCTTTGAAAATGATGATATAGTTCCTCTTCAAAACCTTCCCAAGTGTATCTCTCCGTGATAGTGTTGTAGGACTTGATGGAATAAGTATGGCTGAAAAATAACTCTTCATAAGCCCTTTGTAGCAACTTTTCCTTGAGCTTGGAGGCTTTAGATAAGAAGATCCTACCATGATAGTAGGTGACTCCTTCATGTGTTTCATGGGTGAATAGCCCTCACACTCTTCATGTGTGTGACCATCAAGTATCATGCGTATGAAGATCCTTGGAATAATCCTATGCCGGTTTCAATATGGATCAATTTTCCATAGTGACAGTGTTGATGATCTATCACAAAGAACATCTGTCATATGGTTGCTCTCCTCCTTGACATATCCCATTCCAAAGGTATATGTCAGAAGGTTGTTATTCCTCCCGTGCTTCTCCTCCCACAACATAGAATCTGAAATGAGAGTGGGTAATGATGATGTTGGGAGAATGCGTCCCTCCTCCTCGCGGAGTCTGCAAGAATCTCAGCGTTGTATCTTGGTCTTCTAATGCTCCCATCCCTCTTGGATCTATGCTTGGAGCATCATGTTGTGATACATCTTTCACCAAATCTAGATCAGGTGGCCTCCCAGGTGGTTTACCACAAGATAGTGATGTCTCATGGACCATTCTCATATGCATAATAGATGGGATCATCATGTCCCTGCTTCCACTGCATAAATTCAATTTTGTTTCTTGTGTGCAAGTTTTAGGATAGTTGGGTACCACTCTTAATGATGCAAGAGTCCCTCTAATTGGAGAAATGTCTCCATCCTCACCTCCAAGTGGTGGTGGATCATCTCCTGCTATTCCAGTGCTGTAACCCCTTCTTGGTTCATCTTCTTCTTCCTCCTCATCATCTAAGAAGACCTCTATGTAGTGTGCCTTTCCTGCTGCACATCTATGTCTGGGTTCCCAAGATTCTTGGCATTTGAAGCAAAGCTTCCTCCTCCTCAAATCTCTTCGAACATCATCATCAAGAGGTTTTTTATTTTGGTTCTCCTTTGAAAGAGGAGCCTTCTCTTATTTTCCCTTTGATGAAAAAGAGGGCTTGTGCTGAAATGTTGCCTTTGATTTTGGCAAGGCATATTGAAGATCTATAGCCTTTTCAATGGCATCTTGAAGGGTAGTGGGACTGGTGGACTCAAAAACCCATGAAGAGGTTCATCTAACCCATCAATGAAAATGTAGACCCTTCTTTCTACAGATAAATCAGGAACCATAACAGAAAGTCTTAAAAATTTAGAAATGTAAGTTTCTGGATTACCAGATTTTTTTATTTTTGCAAGCCCCATGAATGGTGCTTTGGGATATCTTCTATCAAACCTCTCCACCAGCCTCCTAGTGAACTCTGAATATGCAGTCACATTGGCATGACCTAATGTATACAAGCCATGGAACCACCAATCAGGTGCTTCACCCTCAAGGTGCAGCGCTGCTTCTTAATTTCCTCCATTTCTGGAACTTTGTTCAAATTGAAGTAGATGTCAAGATTCTCTACCCATGATTTGGTAGTGCACTTAGATGACCCATCAAAGTTGGGTAAAAATAATCTGCCCATAATGTGGTGTAGATCATGATTCTGAATGAATCCACCACTTCTATTGTGTTGCCTGGGTCTTCTATTTTCCTTGATTTGAAAAAATTATTGAAAACTCAAGTGGTCCTTGAATTTTTTAGTTTGAGACTCATACTCCATAAATAGTCTTCAAGGGATTCTTTCCCTTTAAACTCTTCATTTCCCACGGCCAACAATGTAGGCATTGTAGAGCGTTGGGAAATTTTTTGTTACTACACTGGTTGATCAATCTAGTGATGAGACATGTCGGATCCTTCACCATGATGAAATCCTTTATGGGATTCCTTGTATCTATCCATCCTCATCTCCTTGATTTCTTTAGAAATTTCTTTCATGGATCTAAAAAGGATCTTGGGGAACTCCTTCTCTTCATCTTCTCCTCCAGATAAAGGGGTTTTACCATTGTCTTCTTTGTCATTTGTATAATCAAACTTCCGGTGTCTTCTTCTTTGATACCTCTTCTCTCTATCAGTAAGAGGATCTCCTTCTTCAGATGACATATTGGCTTTTCAAGATGCACAGGCTGTGCCAAGATTATGCTCTGATACCACTGTAATATTCCCGAATGGGAAAAGAAGGAATATAGTGCAAAATTATGGAACAATAGTGTAAGTCATCATATAAAATCAAGAGGCTAATATGGAGACCTTTCATATGTTATAACAGTATAAAAATATTCATAAATAATGGGCCATAATATACACTACAAGAAAGAACATGCCTCCAATGGAAAAAATCCCTCAAAAAGAGGTACTGCTACTATATATAAAGACTGGAAGACTGTTACAGCACTGTTTTTAAGCCACTGCTACAGAAAATGAATATACATCAGATCTAGGGCTGATATGTGCCTCAAAAGATAGATCTACTACAGATCTGAGCAATATACAACCTACTTTGAAGAATCCCTTAAGTATTTTCAGCAAAACACCATGTACAAGATGGGGATCTAGGCCCTAGGGCTGAAGCCATTGCAAAATATAGATTTGGAAAGTGTGGATGATTTGATATGATCAATAGAATAGCCTCCTCCAATATATCCTCTAAATCAAAGGTATATCCCTTTCAATAGAAAACCAACTCTCCAAATGATGTGCCAATCCACCCTGCAACTCCTCCTACAGAAATAATGCAGATCTGGAAGTAAACTATGTTGTAGGGATAAATAAACAGTTGGCCTGATGCCAAGATCTAAAAGTATGCTCAAGGGCCTTCCTTATTGTCCTCCCAATGGAAAGGAAGCCTCCCCCACTAAAAATGAGCAATGAAATGACCCAGATCTAGTCTCCACTGTTGCAACCTGCAAAACAACTCAACCCTCAATAGGATCTATGCTGTAAATGAAAGATGAAGCTTGGCCTTAAGCCTGATAGTGGACAATGTAGTACAAGAATCCTCTAAGGGCTTCTCAATGGAAGAGGTGGGATTCCTTATCAGGAACACCCAGTGCTAAACAACACTCAATCTCAGCTAAAAAATAAGAGAAAGATATATGTCTAAACAGGTCATATATTCAGAAATATCATATACATCAACATACATACATAATGAACAATGGCTGCCATCCTCTTCCTTAAATAAGATATGAGATTTAAAACCCTAAGCCCCATCTAGTAATAGCACTACTTCCATACAAAGCATATGCATATAAAAATGTGATGCATTTCATTGATGACCACTCCTCAATGAAGGTGTTGTTGATTTGGTCAAAGTTGACCCATTCAAGGTGTTCCAACCCCTTTTCTGTAATATCCAAAAATGGGACTGCTCAGCAATGCTTGCATAAAAATGAATTTTCATAAATATATGTTACAGAAAACAAATTCAACACTTGGATCCCATATATCTGATAATATACAACCTAAATCCAAGAGTATATCAGAAACAAATCAAACTAGGTGAGGTAAATAGAACTCCCACACCTAGGATAGCTAGAAAAGGCTAAAACCCAAAAACTACTGCAACATGAAATTACTGCATAAAGAGAAAACGTAGTCTAATGAGGGTTTGTACACATAAATAATAGAGGAAAATAGATCTGATATTATATTAAACAATATGGCTCAAGAACTGAGATCTAGTCTCCTTTATACAAAATCTAGAGAACCCGGGTAGGGTTTCTAGGAATACACCCAAATACAAATGGTGATATTCACCAACAAGACTGAATAATCACTGAAAAATAAATCACAGGAGTATATAAGGCTATAATAATATAGATATAATTTATATCTGATCAAAGGTCTTCCCCCATCGAAGGATCAACCCTCCAATCACAGGAAAACTCCCAAAAAGAGCCACAAAAGACACTGTTGAAACTACCCTCCAAAAATAATGCAATTCCCAAATTGGAATAACACTGTAGGTGATGTAAATACATTGGTTTGCTGAAAAATGTTTGAAATAAGCTTAGGAACCCTCCAAAATGATCTCCCACAAGAAGGAATCCTTCCTCCTATGCAAAATCAACTCAGAAAGTGGGGTTCTCAACCCTCCATTGCAACACCCTGCAACACAACGTTATACTTCTGCAGAAATAATGTTGTATCTAAAGAATGAAGCTTGGAACCAATGCTAGATGTGTGGAATGAAATATCATGCCTCTCCCAAGAGCTACTCAAAGGGAAGAGATGGAATTCCTAAACAAGAATACCTTAGTGCTAAACATCACTAACAATCTTAGCTAAACTGCTGAAGAGAGGAAAGTCTAAGAAGACACATCAAAATATAATTTATAAGCTAACCTCAAATGGTTTCCATCCTCTTCCTTATAAAATAATTAAACCTTCTCACCTTGGGTCCCACTCATTACGGTTTCCACCATCATACAAACAATCTCCCTCCAAAACTGCGTTGTACCTTCATCAATGCCACTCCTCCATAACAACGATGTTTGATTTGGTCAAGGTTGACCTATTCAATCTGCTTCAACCCTTTTCACACCTAAGGGTCTTCAATCCATCTCACATATAGCTTTCTAGGCTGGCCCTCATTCATATTGAGCTATTCTTATTGATGATCCACTCCTCCCACATTAATGTTGTTGACTTGGTCAAACTTGACTTTGTCCACATCCATTATGTCTTGTTCACACATGAGAGTGCTAGATCCAGTTATTTTATGATCCATTTTCACATCAAGAGGGATTTTATGTTTATTCAAGATAATTATGGGTCTCCTTCCCCATTTATTCATCTACCAAGTGTTAGAAGCAAAAATCAATATTCCAATTAGCTGCATGCTAATTTTGGAATATTACAGTCCCCCCCTCCCAAATGTTGCTTTTCCTCAAGCAACTGAAAGGATAGAACTGAAGAGCCTCCTCTCCTTCCCCTGTAGCATCCTTTTATGATAAAATCCTGCAAGGATCAAGATGCTGTCTCATCAATACCTCTCCAAGTTGTTCCTCCCAAGTATGCAAGCTAGCTTTTGGTGAGCATCCCAAATAAATATTATCATGTAAAAGTAAAATATCCATGGAGGAAAAAATGGGTTGTTTAAAGGCCTTCTTGAGGCATGAGGTCTGATATAAATTGGGATCTATAATCCCCACATGAATCTCCCATCCCCAAGAAATCGTCCATACAAAATGAGTTACCTCCCAACATGGCAACTCCTAAAAATCCTCCTCCACCTTGAGCTCCTGCAAAGTAGGTGGGCTGAAAATCTGAACATGGTAGACAAAGTAGCCTACCTCACGCTATCCTCCTCTCCACTTATGATAAGTGTAGAGTATCTGCTGATCTTGGGCTGCAATAATATTGCCCTCAAGTGGCAAGATGAGGGCTAGACCTCCAAAGATCTCCTCTCCAACGTTATGAATCATGCTGGCCCAAACTATCCCATATATGATGAGTTGGAAATCACCATCATATGGCATCCAATCAATCCCATGGCACACCTCATAAAGAAGCAAGTTTTTTACTGTGGTGGCCATATCTCCTCCCATGCTCCCCTTGGAACATGTAATGCAAAAAGTGTGGGAAATCTCTTTTCCCAAGGACACACCCCAACAATGTGTCTCTCTTCCAATAATGTTCCCCATAATGACAAAGAGAATATCAACAAATGGAATCATGATTAGCATCATGCTAGCTGCCATATGTAACAAAGGATAAGGAGAATTGTCCCTCAAATGCAACTAGCGCAGTGTTCCCCACTGCTGCTTCAGAAAATAGCATGGAAAGTTGTCTCTTGTCAAATGGCTAGTTGTACATGTCATCACATCTACTAGTGAATAGTAAATGGCTTCGTGAATCAACTGAGCATACATAGAAGAATAATGAAACACTTTCCCAAGGTCAAACAAAATATGGCTGTCTCCATCACAATAGTTGGCCAAAATTTTCCCATGGAGCTTAATAAAAATCTTGCCCTCTTGAAGAGCAATGCACTGAATATAAATGGTAAGATACTGCAAATACTGTGTTAGATAATCAATAGATGCAAAAGAAATATTCTTACCATGGGCTAAAAGTAAGATGATGCATATGTACATGAATAAGTCCTCCATAGTGGTATGACATACTCCCATGAAGAGGAATGAATCATATGTTGCATGAAGATCATTGTTATAGGTCAATTTGGGCACCATTCCCAATGACCTTGTTAAATGGGCATCATCTCTAGGACCAATAATCAAGGGCCTATCATTCCCTATCGTTTTAGTTGCTATATGCCCTAAGATAAGAAACAAGACAAATCAAGCAAGACTCTCATCAAGAAAAGGTTTCCATGGTTTGAAGCTTATTGTATAGCATATGAGAGCTCACCAATGCAAGCTCTAAGGGGCCTATGTGCATTGCATATGTAGGTATCCCCATGCAAGGCTGCTCTGCAAAGCACTTCCCGACATTCACAGGTGCGTTGATCACATTGGGAGCGAAATTCTCATTGTTCTAGAATCTCCACTTGGCCAGTGCCTTCTAGAAGAGTTCACATGTGTCAAGCTTCGGATCCAAGTGTTGATTTGACATCTACATGAATGGAAACATGTCTTGCCTATTTTTGGAAATTTATTGATTGCAAAACAACCTACAGTTCATATATAAATTGAACACAGATCTAAGTGTTTGAGAAGGAATAATTTGAGTAGAGAAATATTGGAGGATTTTCAATTGAGAGCTAGATTCATGAAGCTAACACTGGAGGGATTTATACTGTGATGAGGCTTGGGAACAATTTTGGAAGGTCACTTCAAATCAGTCACTAGGTTGTAACCTCTCCTTCTATCATAAATAAAGAGTACTTCTTATTTTTCCCTACATGCATTTATATTGGCTTTGATTTTATATATTGTAAGATCTTGGTTGATGAATGTAGTTTATGCTTTACTGATTTAGCTAACTAGCATGAATAGATATCTATATTATTGCATCTTCTATTTTTTCAGTGTTCTTTCTTGCAGGAAGCAATTAGCTCACAAACTGTTTGAATTTGAAGCTGCAACAGAAGCGACAGAAGGAGCCATTTGGAAGTGACTGAACTAGTAAGCCTCCAATCCTCTCTGTATATATGTTCTGAGTTAGGAGAAATAGTAGTATAGTATTTCACCTGTTGTTCTAGACTAGCACCTGTCTAGGGAAGCATAATTTATCCGTAGGTTACAATTCTGGCCCAACAAATTGGCGACTCCACTGAGGATAATTTCTCTTAGTTCTAGGTGTTTTAGCCTCTGATTTTCTTTGTTTATCCATCTAGTAGCTGTTACATGTAAATATTAACCTTTTTCAGAGCCTAATTTTCAAATACAGTGAGTTAAACAGTAGCATTTTTCCTTGTTTACTGCGCCCAATGCACCCTTAGACTAGACATAGTGCTTTGCAGAGCACTGTCTCCCTTCCTAGCCTGCGTTGCAGAGCACTGTCTCCCCTTGGAGACTGCATTGACTCTTGAAAGTGACCAAATTCCGTTGAATTTGACTTTTCAACTTGCTTCAGTTTTGTTTTCTGTTGTGTTCTGAAAAGCTTGATGCTCAATTGACCAATGAATCTATATACTTCTTCCTCCTTTGGCTGAAAATTTGTTCAATGTTGTTTTAAAAAAAAAAATCTTTATCATTAACAAGTTGATTTCAAGTATTTTTTATGGTCGCATTAAGAATCATTTGCTTTCGAAATAGGAAATTGTCGTAAAATATTCATTTCCTTGATAGGAGAAATTGTTGTTGAAATCCTCGTTTTTCCTTCAAAAGAGAAATTGTTGTTTTTATTCTTCATTTCTCGAAAGTAAAAAGCATTTGGATTATTGATCTAGTGTGCCTAGTTTCTTTTCTGTATTCATAACATTAAGGAAACTGAAAAGAAAAATTTGCATTTGCATGTAGGATTGAGTGTGTTTTGCAAAAAGGAACATTAGGAAATCTACATTTAGCTTGTGATTCATTGATTTTTTTTTTGTTCATTGATTTGTTTGCTCACAAACTGTTTTCTCTCTTCCCTTAGTAGCTAGGTTCTTCATTGAAAAAGCTGAAAGTGAAAGTTTTTTTATCATTCTTAGCTTGCATTTTAGGAATTTCATATACATCATCATGGTGAACCTGAAAGGCAAATTGTTAAGCAAGATCAACATAAAATAAATCTCAATTTACTTAACAACGCATTGCAACCATAACGATAACATTTAGAAGGTCTAGGCTAGAGACGTGTTTCGGCGTCATAAAACATAGCAACTATCATAAATTTGTCTACGATACATTCTGAGTGTGATACCTCACTCTATGTATGTAAGTATATCATAGCTCGTCCACGTACTCTCGGGTATATCGGGCGGTGTTACAGTATGATAACTATAAAGGGGTGCTCTCACTGTACGGTTTCACATCAAACAGCGCTAATACAGACTTGGGCCTCCACGTACCTTCGGGTATATTTGGGAGGACAAATTTTAGGTGTTATCCATCCATAGTGAACCGAGTCAGCTGCCTTGAAATTGTCATACACTGAACACAAATTTTGGGGAGATTACCTACCCGTACTTCTTGGTTCGCTAGGAGGTATTTTGCAGTTCAGAGTTTCTTGGTAAACCCTTTTGCCTAGCATTACCTTATTTTTTAATTATTATTTGGTTTTGGTTAAAATAAATCAGTAATTGTGGAAGAAAAAAATCCTATCCCTCGTCGTTCGCGTAGATTAGCTTTAAAACCACCTTTACCACCGGAAATTACTTCTGGTAGGCGAAGGCGATCACGATCTGCCGAATCAAGTACAATTCATACCTCTGGTGAAACATCATCTTTTAAACTAGAGCTAGCTCAAAAATTTTCCACACATCCCGGTTCATTTACTATTGTCGAAACAGAGTCTTCACAGCTACCCATGGTCACGATCCATTCAATCATTGAGACCATACCTCCTGGACCTGACGTTGCTCAATCAGAAATTGATCCAGATCTTGTCTCTTCTTTTCTAGAACATCTGAATCCTGAAGTCGAAAAACCGGAAGTTGTTCCTACCTTGGTCATCCCACAAATTTCTGTAGCCACTGAAACTCCTATATCACACAGTCAACCGTCTGAAATATATTTTGGGCATGATAGTGAAGTTTTTCCTCCTAGTTTAATTGCGATTGAAGAAATCCCACAAGACGATACACCTTTAAGTCCAACCCATTTTGGGGGATACCTTACCTGTACTAGTCTTTTCCTCAATTATTTCCATCTACTTTTGTTGATCCTATCTCCATTCAATCTCCCGTCAATTTTGAAGAGTATACATTTGGTCATATAACCATGTCTAAACCAACATCTTCGGTTGGGTCTGTTGTTCCAATTATGTCAGCTCCTACCCTCGCTACTCCGTTGATGTTCACAACCTCACCAGAGTCATATTTGCGCGGTGGCCCTTCGGTCCCAACAGGTTACAAATAATTATCTGGCACTTTCTCTGGTACATCTTCAAGACCATGGTCTTTACCAATGTCATCATCTCATGTTTTACCTGGCAGTCCTATCATTAGTACTGAATGACTTGATTCATTACATACATCATTAGGGCAATATCGAGTCGGTCCTTTTGGGTCAATTCCTTTAAGTACCATATCAACTGGAATCCCAACATTTGGAGAAAATTATTTTCCATCTTATTACCCTCCTTATGCGAGGGGGAAACCTTTGGTCACCCAATATGACAGTGCTCAGTTAATTTTTGGTCAAACTAATGTTGACATGAATTTTTGTCAATGGCAACCCACTCTTCCTATCCAGCCACAAACGGTTGTACACTTGTATCAACCGGTTCAACCTGTTACACCCACTTCATTACCACTTGTTAATGAATCTATACCCCTGTTACAGAATAAAAATATTGTACATCAACCTTATCAGGCAGGTTCTTCAACTCAATATCATCACATGTTGGGTCCACAGACTCAAAATCCTTTGGTTAATTTACAACAACCTATATCAGGGATCATTTATTCACAAGCTGGTGTACCATTTTATGGGATGTCGCAAACGTAACTTGGTTATACATATCAACTGAATCCAACTTACAGTAATTTGGGTTACAACATTGGTGGACAGACTCCTTGGCAGCCACAAGTGAAAATGCCTCAAACTTCATTTCAACAAGTAACATATCCAGGTTTTGGTCAACAAAATTCTCAAGCGTTTTCTATGAAAAACAACCCCTACCTGGGTTACCAGCAGCAAATTCCATATGATGGTGCTCAAAGACCTGTTGCCTGAGCAATTCCATCTTACCCTAGCTATCCTCAACCTGACCTTAATAGACAGTTTCCTTTTGTTGCAACCTTGGAATTACCAGATTTAAACCGGTTAACCAATGATCCTATCAATTATGCTCCTTGGTGGTCAATGATACCTCATAAATTACCCTCCAACATTTCTAAATTCAATGGAAACCATGGAGAATATCCGTTGACTCATGTCATGACTTATCATTTATGGTTTTCATCAAATTCCTTGAATGACGATTCTGTTCGACTACGTCTTTCCTAGCGTATGCTCACAGGTTCGGCTGCTAAATGGTATATTGAGTTACCTAGAGCTTCTTTTGACAGTTTCACTGCTTTAGCTATTGTCGTTTTGACCCATTTCTAGTTACCGATCATATACGAAACTGGAACAGAACTCTTAACCAACTTCAAACAAACTAATGCTACTCACATTTACGATCATATTCATGAGTGGCGTCATCGTCGATGAATGGTTAAGACATTTTTTCCTGATCAGCTGCTTGCTGAATGGTTCATTAAGTCCCTGTTACCATCTATAACTGAGGATGTGGCTAAAGGTGGCGTCATCACAGAAGAGCAAGTTATCGCTCGTGCTCAATATTTAGACTTTATTTATACTCAGTCTAGCACGCTCTATGAAAAAATTCCTAATGCGTCAAGATCTAATTTCAATGTTCCTCCTCAAATAAAGGACTCTCATGACGGAGACGGCTTGATAGGCACTACAAACACACACCACACTACTGCATCTGATCCTGCTCTTAATTTTGAAATTAATGTCCTGTCATTTGATAAAGGCAAAAGTGACAAGCAACCAGGAGGTAAGAAAAAGGGGAAATCAAAGAAAAATAAAACTTCTAACTTGCAGGAAAGATCATCTGATCAAACATCTGGACTACAGAAACCTCGTTATCCATGCATAATCTGTAATGAGGAACACTTTGTTAGGTATTTTCCTCACCATGTTGAAGTCTCAAAAACCATCAAGACTTCTCATGCATCAGCTGTGTTGACAGACCCATTTCCAAATCTGGACACTAAATTGGTTACTATGGATCTAGCTCCTTATTCCCAATTGTTAATGTTATCCACCCAAAAACATTCACAAGATATTTTGGTGTCGACATGGAATAAAGACTATGGTAGTCCAACCACTGATCAACCTACTACCTCGACAACAAATCCATCTAATGAATCAGTACCACCTAATGTTATTCCTGAATTGACAATTAAACCACCGAAGGGAGTAATTCATAAATCGACATATAATCCTCGAGCAAGAGCTGCACAAAATTATAATATAGTTGAAGTTTTGGCTCAATCCCCTTCAGCTATGTCCACTCTTAAGGTATTATAAAATTGTCCCTCCTAGAATCAGGCTTTATTGTCGGCCATTGGTGGAATTGACCCGACTAATTCTAATCTTGTCGTCTTTAATCATACGGGCTATGTGCCACAATTACCAGCAGCATTGGCATTCTCCATACAAGTAAATGTTCTCAATCACCTTTTTCATCGCACTATTATTGATGAGGGAGCATATACGTGCATTATGTCTCTAAACTGTTGGAAGTCACTTGGCTCGCCACGATTATCACAGTCATCAACGACGTTGAAGGCTTTTGATGGAAGAACATATAAACCTTGTGGTATTATCAAGAACCTGCAAGTTGAATTAGGGAGAAAAACAGTAAGTATTGATGTCGAGGTTGTTGACGGACCCCTTAACTACAATATTTTACTCGGAAGACCATAGGTATATGCAATGACTGCTATTGTTTCTACATACTTTAGAATGATTTTCTTTCCACATAAAGGTACAATCACAGTCATTAATCAATTATCCTTTTCTGCCTCCGCTTTGCAGGTAACTAGAAGCATTTCATTTGTTCGCTTACCCCAACTAGAAATTCAGAACATTGGTTTATGACTCTTAAAGGATTACACTCTTTGCATTACCACCACCTCCAACGTCGGCAGAAATTGCAAGCATAGAGACCTGCTACACGTTCTCTTCCACTCTATCTGGCTTAAGGGAGAGTACAGGTGATTCTGATATTTCTATGTTGGATGATGCTTTACCGCCCAGCCCTATTGAGCTGGCATAGCAATCAATATTTTTGGCTTGGGCGGAAAATCCGAAATCAGCGTCATCGAGTGTTTGGGTTGATCGTTCATTAGATTTTGGTACTCCATCTGATCCATTTTCCTTAAAATTTTTGACAAATGAAAATATTTTGGAAGCTATGATGTCAGAAGGAGAACCATGGGAAGATTATCATCATCGTTCCCATCTTCCTGATTATGAAGAAAATAATCTCAGTGAACTATATCACCCATCCATCAAAACTTTCTTTTCAAATTCTTTTCCGATTAATGCAATTGACTCTGAGTGAAATTTATCTAATATCGAAGAAACGATTTCTATCGATATTTCGACCAAACCTGGCCTGACGTTGTAGAAAATATTCATGTCGTTGTATCTTGTTCTCCATCAGAACTTGATTCATATCGCTCTCTTTTTCGTGAATTTCGTGACATATTCGCTTGGTCTTACAAGGAAATTCCAGGCATAGAGACTAGTATAGTTGAACACACTATTAATATGTATCTTGATGTCAAACCGGTGTGTCGACGGCTTTGTCATATTCATCCGAAGAAAGACACTTCTATCAAAACAAAAGTTGAAAAACTTTTGTGTGCTGGTTTCATTTACCCTGTTCCGCTAACTGAGTGGGTTTCCAATATCATTCTTGTTATAAAAAAAACAAGGAACCATTAGAGTGTGAATCGATTATCGGGATGTCAATCAGGCTTGTCCAAATGAAAACTATCCTACTCCCTTTATCGACTAGATTATTGACGATTGTGCTGGATGCAAAATTTTTTCGTTCATGGATGGATTTTCCAGCTACAATCAAATAAATATCCACCCAGATGACCAACATAAGACAACATTCATCTGTCCCTAGGGAACATTCGCATATAGGAAACTTCCTTTTGGTTTAAAGAACGCTGGGGAAAATTTTCAGAGAGCAATGGATTATGCTTTCAATGACATGAAGCACATTTTTCAACCATATCTAGACGATTTACCAGTGCATTCACTAAATCAGACTGATCACCCGATGCATTTGAGAGCTATTTTCTTATGCTGCTGACACTACAAGATACGTCTCAATCCACAAAAATGTGTGTTTTGTATTGGTTCTGATCAACTGCTCTAATTCGTAGTCTCAAAAGAAGGAATTCAAATAGACCCACTGAAGGTACAGGCCATTATGGATTTTCCTGCACCATAAAACTTACTTCAGATACATAAACTTCAAGGAAAGGTTAACTTCACGGGAAGGTTCATTCTAAACTACGTAGAAATGGCTAAAGGATTTACTCAATTATTTAAAAAAGGAGTTCCCTTCCATTGGGACCAAGTAGCGCAAGCTTCTTTTGATGCTGTCAAGGACAATCTTGGACTTCTTGTCCGAGCGTCATTAATGTATCCTACTAATTATCAAAATGATTATTTCCTATATATCGTCGTGACTGAAATGACCATTGCTATGGTTTTGGTCCAAGTAGAAGATGAAATTGAACATCCGATCTACAATTTGAGTCATAATCTCAATGATACAGAAGTTAAGTACTCGTACATAGAAAATCTTGCCTTGGCAACTGTTCAAGTTGTCCAAATATTTCGTCATTATATCCTACTCCAAAAAACAACAATAGTTTTGGATTGCAACAGCACAACTTACATATTATCATGTCAATTACTAGGGGACAAATATTCAAAATAGATTTTCATTTTGCAGGAATTTGATTTGGAATTCATCAAATCCAAGTCCAAGAAGTCTTTAGTTTTGGTTGAGCTTCTCTGTGACCTTCCCTCTGATAGTACTGCTACTACGTCGGAACCATCTATTCCAGACGAGTCTCTGTTTCTGATCAGATCATTTGATCCATGGTATGGATATTTCATCATTTATCTCCAAACCCAAAATTTTCAACCTAATACCTCTCGCTCTGATCAACGACATATTCGATACCAAGCCAAAGATTATCTGATCATCAGCGATACACTTTATCGTCATGGTGTCGATACCATTTTAAGGAGGTGCCTCACTCATGAGGAGGCCGAAAAAGTGTTAAATGATTGTCATGCTAGGGCTTGTGGTGGACACTTATCTGGATATGCTACCGCGTAGAAGATACTCTGCACTAGTTAATTTTGGCCTACTATTTTTTGAGATTTCATCCTCACAGTCAGAAGTTGTCATGCATGCCAAATTTTTGACCATAAAATTTGCAAACCGCCAGCGCCAATGCATCCTGTTGTCTCTGCTGGACCATTTACGAAATGGGGTATTGACTTCATGACCTGTAGCCCTCCTTTGTCTGGGGGACATGGTTATATTATTGTCGCAGTTGAATATTTTACCAAATGGGTTGAATCGATGCCTACATTCAACAACACAGGACAAACAACTGCATTGTTTTTCTTCAATCATGTTATTGCACGGTTTGGGGTCCCATAGGCTATAGTTACGGATCGTGGGAAGAATTTTTGCAACCATATGATGTTTGAATTGACTACCAAGTTAGGATTGTCACATGATAATTGTACTCCTTACTATCCACAATCAAATGGACAAGTTGAGGCTATTAAAAAAATTATTAAACGAATGCTTCAACGAATGATAGGAGTACATAAACGGAACTGGCACTTGATCCTGTACTCTACCTTGTGGGCGTATTGAACCTTGGTGAGAAACGTAACCAGATTCACTCCTTTTCAGTTGGTGTATGGTCTGGAAGCTATCTTACCAATCCAATGTTAAATATCATCGTTAAAACTCACGATAGACTTGTTACCTGACACCTCAGAAGAAGAAGCATGTATCCTTAACCTCATCCATCTAGATGAAACGCATCGTGAAGCCCAATTGGCCAAAAAATCGCATAAGAGATGTATAAAGGCGCAATACGACAAAAATTTCCAGCCTCGCATCTACTCAAAGGGTGACTTGGTCCTTCTTTATGATCAAGAAGCTGATGTTATAGGTACAGGAAAATTCGAACCATTATGGCATGGCCCCTATATTGTCAAAAGAGTTCTTGCTAAGGGTGCCTACGAGTTAGTTGATTATGATGGGATTCCATTGGCACAACCTAGAAATGGGTTGTATTTGAAATGTTACTATGCTTAATCATTAGCGTAGTAATTTTTTGTATTATATTGTTTATATGCTGCTGATTTGCATTCACTATCTTAATTTGTTTAAAAGTTTTCTTAACGTTAGTAATCCGCTTTACATTTCATTGCAGATGACTGAATCTTCAAAACCATTTGTTGGATATGCTGATGGTGCTAGTCATAGTATGTAGAATGTATCCTCTATAGCGTGGGCCATTTTCGCTCCGAACGGTGAGTTAGTGAGTTTTCAAGGGATTTGTATTGGCAGATCGACGAATAATATCACTGAGTATAGCACGTTGATTGAAATTCTCTCTGATGCCATTTCATTTGGTATTAACCGCATAATCATAAGGTTAGACTCAAAACTTGTGGTACTACAACTTACTAGTATTTGTACCGTTATAAATCCAACACTTCTTATATTGTTCCTAAGAGTTCGACTTTTGGAGAGACATTTTGATTTCATTCAATATCAACACATTTCCAGAAATCTGAACACTTTAACTGATTCATTAGCTAATCAAGTTTTATACAGACATTTGCGACATAGATAAGGAAAACATTCACATCATTGAATAGGATTGCGCATTAAACATAGGAAAAACTCTGAAAACACATAGATATATAGTTATAGGTTTTTTACAAAATTTGTGCCCAAGACACATTGGTGATCTGACCTCAAAATGTATGCAAAATATTACAAGTAAACTAGTGGTGCTCATGGTAACATAGATCTAGAAATCCTACGGAGCAACTGCATCCAAAAGTTAGGAACCCTGATAGTGTGTCGTTGTAGTCACATGGGAAGCTCTTTGATCTAACAATCCGAAATCCCGAAGGTCAACTCCTCTATGTGCTGCTGAAGCTCAGCCAGAGTCTCAGCCATATCAAGGTCCTGAAGGACTGCTCTCTCAATAGCCCTCTCTGCTGGTTCCTCTATTGGTTGAATGCGACCAATATTTTCATTACATTAAACATTTAGTTTAGTCTTGGAAAGAAATAAAAACAAAAAAAAATTGTATAAACCTTATAAAAATAAAAAAACATGGTCAAATCATTCTTACCCATTGCACCCCACTGAGCACCTTCTGGTAATACTAGATCTGGATCTCCTCGGAAGTCAACGCCTACGTATGCATACTCATCAATGGCAACGATCTGTCACTGGAACCAGGCAAAGAATGCAGTTGAGAACACAATGGTCGATTGGCCTGCATGTCAACCCATGAGTTCTACCCATCTCTGCATTCGAGGATCTCTAGGACTAGAAATATCTAATGTTACATGTTGTGGCTGCATCAGTGGAATTTATTCTAAAGCGAAGGAGATAAGGCTTGAACCATAACTGAAAATTTTCTTCCTTCCTCCCTTTGCTTTATTCAGTTGTTCCTTTATCTGAGATAGAATAGCTTCAGACCATTTGAAGATTGTTGGCTCTAAGCACTCTAGCACATACTGCATATACGATCGGTTCGCTACATGTAGTGTAACGGTGCCTGCAAGTTTAGCGATCGTGAAAAGGATGGTTCTCAAAGGAAAATCCCTGACTTCCTGGATGTTTATTTTTCCATCTTTGCTAGGTTCTGACCCTGGATAGCAATACTGCATAACATAATCCCTCACTTTCTCTCCTCCAACGGTAGACACTATGACAGAAATGGGCAAACCTCTCCTCTGCAAACCTGTGAGAAAATACATGTCCTCAACTGTTATGGGAACCACTTTGTTCTTAATGTGAAATGCCTCTATCGTCGAATCCCATGCTTGAACTAAGAACTCCAAGAGTTCTATTTGTTGCCTTATTCCCGACAATTTGAAGTACTTCAGTAGTCCACAATCTCTTAAGGCTCTTACAGTACCCAGATCATTCAAGGAAATCATATATTTTTCTTCATGTTCTCTTTCCCTCCATGTAATCATCATTATAATCCGATGGAAACCTGAAAATAAACCATAAGATCCATTAGATTCTACTCATTGCAAAGAACTAGGCAAATTTTGGACACAGCATGAAAACCAAAAACTTGAACTACGCCCAATGCACTCCCTAGGCTAAGATAGTGCATTGCACATGTAGGTACCCTTCACTGTACCTACTATGCAACGCAAGTTTCTACATTCAGTGGTGCGTTGCCCTCATTTTGGGCAGAATTTACCCTAGGGGCCTCAAAACCCTAAAAATTTGCAAAGAATGGAAATGAAATGAATATTGAAGGAAAGAGGAGGTTCATGGCACTAACCTAGATCAAACGGCAATGAAATCCGTCCATAGAAATGACCGCAATCAACGACTGAAGTTCGGGGGAAAATCAGGTTCAGAGCTCCAAAATGCAAACGGTAACTATGGAATGGTAAAAATGAGTAGTGAAACTACTTTTTATAGTCATTTAATTGTTTGCAAGTTAAATTTATTGCTATGAATATAGTTTTATTATGTTTTTATCATGAAACAAGTATTTTTAATCCATTTGATGTTGTTTTGAATAGGAAATACAACTGCTGAATAGACTAGTCGTGCAGATCTATTCAAAGAATGACTTGACCACAAAGTATAATTTTTCTCCTTATTTTTCGAGCTTTGTTAAAAATGAAAAAGGATTTGAAGTGCACTTTTATCTCTTTTTCGATCTTCAATAACAGTGAAAAAGGAAACCCTGGAGTCTTCTTTCAGCTCTTTTCAGACTCTGATAATGTGAAAATATTGCCGAGCACTTGTCTTTTCGAGCTCGTTAAAGTAAATGAATTGATATCTACTCAGTATAAGTTTAACCCTTTTCTAGACTGAGATAGATTATTTACGAAAAAGGAATACCTTGGTTAAACATGACCAAAGAGGTTCTCTCAGATATTATTTTACACTTTTTCGGATCTGAGTGACAAATTTACGAAAAAGTACTTATGGAGTTCTCTTTTGTCCTCTTTTTCAGACTCTCTAAATATGAAAAAGGACAGGGATATCACTATCGTTAAGCTTGTTAAAACATAAAATAGCGGCGGGCTTGTCGATCATGGCAAGAATCGAGTTTCATTCATCGCTAGACTCGTTAAATTATTAAATAGCGATACTTTATTCACCCGGAGGGTTGAATTATAGATCAAGAAAATGTTATCCTCCTCAAGCTTGTTAAAAAATAAAGAGGTATTGGTCGACAAACGACCGGGGAAAATTTGGGAAAAGTAAGAAAAATTTATTTTTGATAGCAAGTTGCTCTTGAACATGAAACTTCTTTCACTCCATGTCCGTGATTGTTTGGGTCGGGTAATCATCTTAACGGTTCATTCACACCTATGGTTCATCATACCTTCACTTCAGTTTTGGGTCAATGCTGCCAACTCATCACAGTGTCGCCAATATGTTCAAGAGAAGTCATCCAGTGATTAAAACTCATCCATCTGCAATACTCGTAAACTTTCATTTTCATGACCGTCATCCCTGAAAATTGCTATATCAAGTCATACCCTTGTCTCCAAAATTATTAATTCCTATTTTGCAATAAAGTGACTTCCTGTTGACAACAAATCAATATCCAAGAAGTTCACTTAGAAACATTAGATTCCAATACCATGAGGCTTGTTACAGCATCGACAAGATCCTCGCTTCCGGACCTTTGACCAAAATATTTTGTTTGGCGTTTGACATCAAATAATTTATTTGCGCCTTAAGAAATGTATTGCAGTACCTTGAGGGCCATTGAAATTAATGGTAGTTCTCTCGCGTTTGTTAACAACTCACATCATTGGCTGGTAATCAAATGATGTCTTTCCATGTTCGACTACAAATCATATATTCGCATGGCTAGACTTGTACCCGAATGATCGAGTGAATGAGATAAGAAGACCCTGGATCTAGTTTCATCCATCCGGGCTGCGATTTCAGGATTTTTATACACATCATCTGTACGGTGACCTTACATATAGATTTTCATTCAAAAATGGGCCTATATCTGTAGGCATGTCTACATTTGGGCAACATTCCAATGTAGATGACTTACTGAATTATGTACATGTTATTAGATTGTTTTATGTGCTGAAGATGAGAATGCCTACCCTCAGAAATTATGATCAAAAGAGGATATATCATGAAGTAATGTATTGTAAGATTGATGTAGGGGACCACTCCGCTTCATTTCCAGACTCATCACAGTGTAAAGCATCTCAATCAAATGTTCTTATTATTTGGATCTCATGCTTTAGGGGGGAATTTTTATAGGTCAATTTGGGCACCATTCCCAATGACCTGGTTAACTGGGCATCATCTCTAGGACCAATGATAAAGGGTCTATCATTCCCTATCATTTCAGTTGCTATATGCCCTAAGACAAGAAACAAGACAAATCAAGAAAGACTTTCATCAAGCAAAGGTTTCCATGGTTTGAAGCTTATTGTATAGCATATGAGAGCTCACCAATGCAATAGAAGTGACAGAAGGAGCCATTTGGAAGCGACTGAACAATTAAGCCTCCAATCCTCTCTATATATCTATTCTGAGTTAGGAGAAATAGTAGTATAGTCTTTCACCTATTTTTCTAGACTAGCACCTGTCTAGGGAAGCGTAATTTATCCGTAGATTACAATTCTGGCCCAACAATCATCCTTCTTATGCTTGTAAATCCAAGTTAAGAAGATCATATCTCTGTAATAGATGTTTCCATCCACTACTCCATCACTCTCACCTCCTCCTTGTCCAAAAAGTGCATCATATGTGAAGTGATCCTGGGAATACTCCATCAATAAACCGAAGCTCCCAAGTGACAGCATTGTTGGCTCATGCAAGTAAGCTCTTGCCAACTCATAGCTCCATTCTTTGACATGCCCATTGTCAAAGATATCTCCCACAATGCTGCTATCTACAAGAAGTTTCTTCCAAAGTGGAAGTACTTCCAGATCATCCAAGTCTAAGGAGTAGCCCCTTTGCACCATGATAGTGCCATCTTATACTCCTGCAACATCATGCAAAGTGTGAGAGAAAATCTTTCCGTGCTCCCCAAAGAACAATCCAAGCAACAAAAGTTTTTGTTGCCTCCTCATACCTCCATCATACAAATCATGTAGTGAAAACATAATGATTGATATGAAGAATGTCATACCAACATAATGCATCCATACTCCTTGCTGCCCTATGATGCAAGTATCCTGCCACACTTTCTCCACCCACATACCTTTAGAAAGAGGATATGTCACATGATTGCCAAACTCTTTCAAGAGTAACCAACGCAGCCAGGCCTCCTGCTGCCCAATATCATATATTTGCAAGTATCTTACCAGCCTCTTGCTCACTTTCCACACCGATTCATCCAAATGTGGGTGCCTCCCATCATGCTCAACTTCGGTACCCTTCCAATGAAGACTACCATCCTCCCAAATCAGATTTCTCTTCTTGCATTTCATGGGATGTTGAAATGCAACTCCTTGGAGATCTCCTAGAAAAGATCTCTCACTAATGATCATATTGAATCCATAAAGATCCAAGTGTGCTGAAGGCAAAACCTCCTCACTGCTACTTCTTGATAGCGCTGTAAAACTCCTCAATGGTGTACTTGTTGTCCCATGCTCCAACTCAAGAATGAACATATGGTTTTGTATTAGTTTATTTGGAACAAGGTTCATCCTATCCTCCAATAATTCACACCCCAACCCCAAGTGTGGTGTGTAACTCAACAAAGGAACATGAGGATGATGGTTCATTCCTTCCATGAACACTTCAAGGTGGCACATCGCAGTGCAATTATGTTGTTCCAAATAAGCAATATGAAATGGTATAAAACCCTCCATATGGTTTGCTGAAACAATAGGATATGGAAACTTAGGCATACCTTGGTGAAATTTGGAGGCATCTTGTATGGTTGTAAGGGATTCTTCCTCCAATGTGTTGGCTCCTCCAACTGAAGATGTTGAGGGCTACTCCTCCATAGTTGTGACAACGCTGGTACAAGTCTCCTCCAATGGTGGTGAGGGCTTCTCCTCCTCTAATTTTTCTTCACCAACTTTTCCAATCAAAATTTGAGTAAACTCAGAAAAATTAGTCACTCTTGCATGGCTCACATTGCTGAACCACCAAATGTTAGCTTCACCCTCAAGGTGTAGCGCTGCAATCTATACAGTCTCTCTTTCTACCATTGGATGTAGTAGGAATATTGCATCTAGTTTCCTTGCCCAAACCCTTTGTTATCACCCAAAAATTCTCAAAACATCATTGTGTCAACTCTGTTTTTTGTCATGATTTCAAGTAGGTATAAAATTCATTTTAAGTCTTGGTAAAGGGTTAGAGTCTCAAAAGTGTCATTTTCATTTCCAAATAAATTTTCACAACCTCATTCCATGGTTTAAAGGTCCCATATTTTGTTTAGAAGTCATATTTTTACCCTTTGAAATTTTTTCTAAAATTAGCCACGAAACCACACTTTCATAGCACAGTCAATGGAAAAAAGTTGTTTTGTGCTACGAAAGTGCTGCTACTTTCATAGCGCATTTCTCCGAAAATACACTAAGTGCGTTATGAAAGCGCAGATTCGTAGCGGGTCATGACAAATCAACAAATCATTCAAATTATGTTAGTTTTTCATCATTAGGTGTCAGTTAGAGGTCATTTCCAGGACAAACAGCCATTCAAAATCATCATTTCATTTGTAGAGGTTTCATTTATGAAATCTAAGTTCAAATTTGAAAGGGCTGGCTGGTTTCTTATTCTAGTTTGCATGCAAAACACTCCAACATATCGTTTTCAAGAGTAAAGCTTGTGGTAATCTCACACCAAATCTTCTATTATCCATTATCAAGCGAGGCTGATTACTCTAATCAAGCAAGGCTAACTATTTTGAATTCAAGTGAGGCTGATAATCAGAGTTCACCGGAAACTTTCAGAAATTCAAAGACAAAAATGACTGAGGAGAAGAAAAATCACAGGTTAGGACATTGTTTAAGGATAGAGCCTGAAAGCATAGGAACCCTAGCTAAAGACAAATCAGTATTAGAGGCTTTCAAGAAGACAGGCTGTTTGAAATTTTGTGAAAAGTTACAGGGAGGACACAGTCAGGTGACAAAGGAGTTTGCTTTACATTTTACTGGCTCAAACAAAAAAATTGGAATCTTAAACTTGTCAGTTACTCCTAAGATTATTTCCTTAGTAACAGAGATTCCTAGGGGCCAAGAGAGATGGTTCAAAGGTTTCAGATTTTACATGGAGGCATCAAAGTGTTTGTAAAGCCAAAGTTTGCAGAAATGGATTTAAACAATGAAATTCCTAGAAGCTGCATCAAAGATTCATATGCCAATTTTCTATACAACATCCAGAGGTATTTTACCTGTGAGGGAAGGTATCATAAAGTATATTCATATCATTTTAAACTCCTGTTTCACTTTACGGGCATGATATATTTAGATTTGTCATTTTTTCTGTATAGAAGTATAGCTAAGATGGCACACAAGGTTCAAATGAAGTTTTAAGGGTGTGAAACCTCTTTATTCCACCATGGTTTAATCAAGTTGATGGTATTACATGAACTCCGAAAGATCAACAGAGAATGGTCATCATTTTTTTTTATGTGGTTTTGGAGTGGAAGCACAAACTATAGGCAGTAACCCTAAAGGAAAAGAAACTCCACCTACAAAATCCAGCAAGCCTGTAGTGACAAGGTCAAAAAGGTTTCTTAAGCTAAAACCTAGGAAACAGGTGAAAGAGCTAGTAGGAAAAGCATTAGTGGTTATTTTTGAAACTCCTCAACCTGCAAAGCAAAGGATAGCTAAAGTTAAAGATATTGCACAGGAACAATTAGCTAATAAACAGGTTCAACATAGATTGACTACGAGTCAAATTGCAAAAGAAAAGGGTAAAGCAGTGATTTCAGGAGCAAGTGATACTCCGGGCTTAAAGGGAAACTTGGATGATACCTTACAAGCCATTGATATAGAAGAGTCCCCTTTGGTTCAAGCGGATTTCATAAAAATTGATGAAGGAAAGCAGAAAAAGATGAAGTCATCCAAGAAACTAGTATTCAATGATGAATTTGCAGCATTTGTATTCAAGGCAAGCAATCCTGTAACCAGACAGCCAAAAAATATTCAAGAGCATGTTGAGCTAGAGAAAATGGAGGAAGCTTCCACTGTTCATGAAGAAATTATAAAGCTTTCATCACCTGTACCAGAAAAGGTAAAAAACAGAGTATTCCCCACTCAAATAGAAAAAATCAGTTATGCAAAGATGGAGGAAAGGTTGAAATCAACGAATCTTGAAATTTCCAGGCTAAGGAAGAGAGCAAGAAAACATGTTATTGAAAAGACAAATTTCAAGAGGATGAAAGCCCTCTGGGAAGTTGAAACGGTTGCTAAACCTGAAATCATTAGCAGTGAAACACAATATTTCACTTCGACTGTACTAGCAATAAAAGAAGCCAGATTTGTGAGAGTAATGAATACCCAGTTGAGAGCCACCAACAAAAAGCTAAGGAGACAGGTTAAAGACCTAGAAATTCATTTGACAATATCTCAAGAGAAACTACAGCAATAGTGAAATAGGGTAATGAAACAAGGCAGTAAATGATAAATCTTAAATCAGTTTGTCATTAAGAAGAAGACCATTTTGACGAAAAACACCTTTAAAGTTAAGTTGTTTTGCTTTTTGATGTTGATATCAATCCTGGAGAAGCTTTGAATATCCTCAAACTTTAAATTTTTGAAGACTTTGTTACAAAAAGAGCATGCACAGCAATTTCGTAGCGCGCTACGAAACTGCTGAAGATGATTTTTTGGCACTTTATATATAGATTTTGGAGATAAGGATTGATGGGTTTCAAGTTTTAATGTTGCTGGTGGAAAGATGAAGATCACAGGTGAAGACTCAAATTGCAAAACAGTAGAAATAATGGTTAAAGGAAATGTTTTACAGTAATGTAAAATCTGCGCTACGAAAATAGGCTACTTTCGCAGCACAGTCATATTTCATGCCTTTTTCACTTTTTCGAAGATTTTCTCTGCACAGGTGGAGGATTAGAGCTTTCAAGGGAATATTAGCACATGTGACACATATGAAACAATCATCAATATTAAAAAATATGCTCAAAGATAAACATGGAGGTTAAGGGCTAAAAAGCAGGAACTCAGTCTCTTGGTTTTAAGGACAGTTAGGTTATGAATTAGCAGGTTTACAACAAGGCTGAAGGCATCATCAAAGTTCAAAAACATGGATTTGAAGCTTTCAAGAAAGCATTAAAGTTTTAGATAAGGTTTTTTCAAACATGTTTAGGATTTTCACTCCTATTTGTATTAGGACTCTTAAAAGACAGTTTAGCTATCAGTTTGTAATTAATAGTTTGTTTTATGAATAGAATAGGTGTCAAGAATGGAAATTAGAATTCTCCTAATGATGGATCTGGAATCCAAGATTGTAAATGCTATATATGAAGCATGAGGTTGAATTCATCAAGGTTGGTTTTTTTCATTAGCAAGGAAACTGTGTTACTGTATGTCACTGTGTTCTTCTCAAATTAATATAGAGATTTGTTGACTACTCAAGATTCACAAGCAGTTTAAGTGTATCATTTTTCTATGGCTTTTTCAATTACCTACTTGCAGTATTATTTGTATGTGTTACTTAGAATTCATTTGACAATGCTCTAACTTCCTTCACATGCAAATAGACTGTGTTTTATCATTGTGTTACTGTTTTTCTCATAAACCTAGACTCCAAGTGCCTTGACTTCCATGTTTGACAGATTATGATGTTTTGTTGAAGACTATCTTGACTCCATGGCCCAATGAGTGTTTGCTAGTCTTTGATTCAACCAGTTATACATTTTTATCCTTTTTATTCCTAGAGTTGGCCATATAATCATTAATCAAAAATCTTAAACCTATTGAGAGAGCCCTCTCAGGTTGAGGAGGCTAAGCCTCAACCAAAATATTGGTTTGAAAGAGTTACTCGGAGTCTACTTGATGAGCAGCCTATCAGTGTCAGATTTTGTGATAACACCCTTGCTGTAGATGACCCATCAAAAGTAGACAATAGAAATCTATTTCCCTTGATCCTCCCTTGGCTACAAGGTCTTCTTTCTTCCTCCAATTGAATGAACTGAGGGAAATCTAGAGTCTCCTTGAAGGTTCTAGGTTGAGATTTGTACTCAACAAGGTATTCACTTAGAATCTTGTGATCCAAGTGTCCTCCACATTTCTGCAATTTTTCCTTCTTTTCAAAAGGAAAGGGTATGGTCCAATGCTTGGGAGTCCTCTACAACACTGGTGTCCTTTTCTGATCATAGGAAGTGCATGGATCTTCCTTCTCTTGAAACTCTCTAGAAGTTTCACTGCTCCTCTTTTCTTCTTTCTATTTAACCTCCTTGGAGATGTTCTTCATGGATCCGAAAAATTATGAGACAAAGCTCATTCTCTCCATCATTATGATCTTCTCTTATTCTTATAGTATTTTGGCTTGGAGTCCACAATCTGAGCCAAATATCTTGCTCTGATACCACTGTAATATCCCAAAATGGTATTGCTCAACAATGCTTGCATAAAAAATGCATTTTCAGAAATATATGCTACAGAAAATGAAATAAACACTTGGATCCATTATATCTAACAATATAAAACCTAAATCCAAGAGTATATCAAAAACAAATCAAACTAGGTGAGGTAAACAAACCTCCCACACCTAGGATAGCTAGAAAAGGCTAAAACCCCAAAACTACTGCAACATGAAATTACTGCATAAAGAGACAGCACAGTCTAATGAGGTTTTGTACACATAAATAACAGAGACAAATATATCTGATATTATATTAAACAATATGGCTCAAGAACTGAGATCTAGTCTCCTTTATACAAAATCTAGAGAACCCGGGTAGGGTTTCTAGGAATACACCCAAATACAAATGGTGATCTTCAACAATAATACTGAATAATCATTAAAAAATGAAGCACAGGAGTATAGAAGGCTGTAAGAATATATATTTGATGTAGATCTTATCAAAGGTCTTAGCCCGTGGAAGGATCAAACCTCCAATCACAAGAAAACTCCCAAAGAGAGCCACAAAAGACACTACTAAAACTGCCCTCCAGAAATAATGCCATTCCTAGACTGGAATAATGCTGTAGGTGATTGAAATACATTTTCCTACTGTAAAAGGTCTAAAATAAGCTTAGGAACCCTCCAAACTGATCTCCCACAAGAAGGAATCGTTCCTCCTATGCAAAATCAACTTAGAAAGTGGGGTTCTCAACCCTCCACTACAACACCCTGCAACACAACGTTATACTTCTATAGAAATAACGTTGTAGCTAAAGACTGAAGCTTGGCACCAATTCCAGTTGTGGGGAATGAAATATCAAGCCTCTCCCAAGAGCTAGTCAAAGGGAAGAGATGGAATTCGTAAACAGGAATGTCTTAGTGCTAAGCAACACCAACAATCTTAGCTAAATAGCCGAAGAGAGAAAATTCTAAGTATACACATCAAAATATAATTCATAAGCTAACCTCAAATGGCTTCCATCCTCTTCCTTATAAACTAAGTGAGCCTTCTAACCTTGGGTCCCACTCATTAGGGTTTCCACCATCACATAAACAATCTCCCTCCAAAACGGTGTTGTACCTTCATCAATGCCACTCCTCCATAACAACGTTGTTTGATTTGGTCAAGGTTGACCTCTTCAACCTACTTCATCCCTTTTCACCCCTAAGGGTCTTCAATCTAGCTCACATATAGTTTTCTAGGCTAGCCCTGATTCAATCACATGATCAATCACATATGTATGAGATATGTAGCACTTATCAGCATGATATACAACTTTCTCTCATGTCAAATCCACAAGAATTAACACAGATCATACAGAAATTGAAAATGCAGATTAAAAACAAACACAGATCCAAACGTTCATAACCAAATGCCGCAGATTTGGCACCAAGCTTCTTCACGTGCCCATAAATGCAAAAGAAAATTTTGTCTCTGCCACCAGCTCACACCGTTGTGGACTATAGGCGCCCAGTTTTATGGGATCGGACCTGGCTACCAGCACTCGAATATACCAAATCCTTCAAGGTCAAGGTCAAGGAGGTCCCCCACAAGATCTAGCAATTGGCTGCCAAGCACAAGGATGTGCTCTACAAAAAAACCTTGAACGTTCAATGCTGAAGTTCCAATAGAAACTAGCTCTGATACCACATGTAGAAAATGAATTAACTTAGAAACATTACAGAAAACACAGATACAAAACCAGACAAAAGAATGGTGGAAAAGAGGCTTCAGCCTCATGGCATTCTCATCATTCTCTCTTATTAAAAAAAATTAGTTTACAATTTAAATAGATGAGAGACAATGTCTAAGATAGTCCATGCTATCTTAGACTCCTTTGGTTGAGATAATTTCTCACCAAAAACCCACCAAGATAGGAGTTACTAAACAAACTCCAATATTTTAGGAACAACCCAAGAGTTAGGCACATATTCCTAACTTGGAATATTTAATTAATTAATTTATGTTTGGATTTATTATTATTTTTGTGAGAGAGGCTAACATATTGAGCTATTCTTATTGATGATCCACTCCTCCCACATTAATGTTGTTGACTTGGTCAAACTTGACTTTGTCCACATCCATTATGCCTTGTTCACACATGATAGTGTTAGATCTAGTTATTTTATGATCCCTTTTCACATCAAGAGGTATTTTATGTGTTTTCAAGATAAGTATGGGTCTCCTTCCCCATTTATTCATCTACCAAGTGTTAGAAGAAAAAATCAATATTCCAATTAGCTGCATGCTAATTTTGGAATATTACGTTTTCACATCTAAGGGTGCTTAATTAAGCTGACAAGATCTATCTCTTTCACATTGGCATTGATTTATTCATTATTAAGGATAATTATGGACCTCCATTTTCCTCTTATTCATAAAACAAAGCAACAAAACAAAATTGAATATTCCAACTAGCTCATGGGTAATTGTGAATATTACAATCCGAGTGAGCTCTATCACTGATTTGGCTGAGCGAGCTGCTTTAGCAATGATATTTTTCATATCTAGGTTGACAACAACCCAACGAGTGTCAGGTCTTCATATTGTGATGTTGCGCCAACTCCAAGTTGGTCACTTTTTTTATTGGGCCTGTTATGTTTATCAGGGTATGGTCACTTAGCTGGCCAAATCAGAGAGGGGTGCTTCCAATACCTTTTCATATGTGAGCATTCTCAGAAGTATAATTTATGAGCGGGTTGTGATGTTACAACCCTTTGTGGTAGTGCCTCTAGGTCCTCCAAGGGATCCTCAGATGCATCGATGGGAACTTGTGATGCCACATGGTGGTGGGGGAGAGGCGAGCTTATGCTGGGATGCGATGGTTGAGGCATGGTTCGAGCCAAACCTGTAGGTATTCCTCGAGTTTCTGTATTTAGGGATGGACTTCTAGGGGGATCCATACATGGGTCTCCCTCCTAGCTGTGCAAGACCAACAACTATGAACTTTCATGTTTTCTGCATTTTTAGAGTTTTATTTTGTATATATATATATATATATGTATATGTCTTTGATGGTGGCAGTGATATTGTTTTTTGGTTTCTTATGTATTTTTGGGGTTAGCAAGGCATCCTATTGCTCGCTTGGTAGGTCATCAGCCTAGGAGGAGGGATTTTCCTGGGGCGGGTCAGGCCCAACTTGGAAGTCAAGTTGGTGCTAGAGGTCCCTCAAGGGAGGGTAGCAGCATTGCAGCTGGTGGTGGGGATGTTTCCCTCCTAGTGCATGCTGAGACGACTGAGGCAGGAGTGGACGCGATTAAGGAGTCGTTGGTTTCTATTGATATCTGAGTATTGGCAGCATAGGCCTGAGCTGCTTATGTTGAGGGTCGATTGGGTGATGCTGAGGCTCAGTCCGATGTGGTAGATGCACGTGTTTTGGACTTGGATGATTCATGGAGTCAGCTAAAGAGGTTGACTCAGGGTGTACCGAGCAAGGGATTCGATGACCTGGCTAACATATGGTTGGAGACACTGATGGCCCGGGTGTCACAGTTGTTGCTCCTATACTAGCATCAGGTGCTCGCGTGGGTTAGGAGGACCCACAAGGTGGGGCTCAACCCTAAAGATTTTGTATGATCAGGGAAAGTACCCATTATGAGGATGCTTCCCTGCATTGATGATATGTATATTTTTTTACTAACATGATAGTTAGTGACTTGTTTTTGTATACAGGGACACATATTTTTTGATGTAGATATGAAATATGTATTTTCAGCAGCTCTTATGATGTGTCTATGGTTATTTTTATATGTTTTTATATGTTTATGATAGATGTTATGTACTTATGATGGATGTTATTCTTATTATTTTGTTTTTATGGATGATGGTTTATACGAGATTCATTCAAGTCTAGGATATGGTTAGCTATGCGATCGGCCACCTGATTTTGATCTCTTGGTATATGTGTAAATGTAATGTGATCAAACTGGTGGACTAACCATCATGCAAGTACTTCCTAAATAGGTGCGAATCTCATATTTGAAAGGCTTAGTTTAACTACAATACAACTAACTGGGAATCAAGAAAGACATGTAGATGGCTAATTCTCTGGTTGGAGGCATCACTAAAAATCTCTATGACTGCATCATATTCTACTTGATTATTTCTAGTTGACCCGATACATACTCCATTGGTGAGGAATTGTGACTAGTCAGGAGATTATATGGACTAAGCGACCATGGCTAAATTTTGTGACCATTGAGAGGCTTCATCAGAAACTCCCAGATAGTATATGGGCAGGAAATCCATCTATGACACAAGAGTGTTGTTTTTAGAAAAAATCCATGATGATTTTGATCATCATAAAAAATTATATTACATTCATTTTATCTCTAGGGTATTGAGGCTTCCCACATCATGCGTGGAATTTTTTGAGGTAGAGCCCATTGACGGGATTAGCTAGGAATGTACCATCAGGCTTAGAAAAAATGTATGCTTCTTTTAGGAGACAATTTTTAATGATGTAATAACCCTTCCATAATGTTTCGAACTTCCCGGGTCCTAAGGCTTGTTTTGCAACATCGTAGTGAAGGACTAGATCCCCCTCGGAAAATGAGGGAGAGGTGATGTTGCGGTTGAATGATAATTTTACTCTTTTCGTGCGAGCCTCATTTTTTTGGAGAGATTATTGTTGAATTTCATTGATGAGATCTAATTGTACCAACCATTTTTCTATAGGCTGAGTATCAATGAGGATTTCTATGGTTGCGTGTAAGTTGTGGATTTTGCGTTCAATGGGAATCATGAACTCTACTCCGTATACCAACTGGAAAGTCATGAAACATTTGAGGATTTTGACCATTGTGCGGTATGTCCATAAGGCTGAAAACACCATATGGTGCTAGTTGGTTTTATGTTTGTTTACCATGTGTTGTAACATTTTTTTGAGTAATTTGTTAACAAATTCCACCTGACCGTTGGAATGGGGGTAATATGGTGAAGAAAACTTGTGCGTGAACCCAAGGTGATGGGATAGCTCCTAGAATATTTCATTCTAAAAATTATTTCCATGGTTGCAGACTAACTCCTTAGGTACACCAAATTGTTCGATGGCATGGTTGAAGAGAAACCAAGTTGTGGTTTCTGTGGTGTTATCGTATGTGGGCATGGCTTCTACCCATTTGGTGAAATATTAGATCGCTACTATGATGTATTTGTGGTTTCTAGACGACGTAGGGTTGCAATTCATAAATTCGATGCCCCATTTGCAAAAGGGGCTTGCTACAATGACTAGGTGCAAGGGAGCTGGAGGTGCTATTGCCTTGTGAGCGAAGAATTGGCATCCTTCGCACCTTTTGACTTCCTGTATGCAATCGTGGAATAGGGTGGGCAAAAAATAACTAACATGTAAATTTTTTTTGGCGGTGGCCATCTCGGAGAGATGGTCGCTGCAAGCCACACTATGGTAGTAATTTAGGGCCTTCTCAGCTTGTTCATGAGTGAGGCATCGACGTAAAATGGTGTCAATGCCTCTTCAATAAAGTACGTCCCCCATTAGAAGGTATCATGGGGCCTCATGGCATTTGTGCCTTCGGTTGTCAAGAGTGAGCTGAGGTTTGAACTTTTGGGTTCACAGAAAAAAAAGAATGCCACCATACCAAGGGTGCTCATTTTTCACTAAGAACAAATTATCATCAAATAGCGAATCATTAACTGGGGATTCTAGGGTCTCACTTGAGAGATCAGTGATGAATTAGGCTAGGATTAGGGCTTTCTTGCTCTTCGGTGATCTGAATGGAAGAGTATTATTTAATGCTATTCTAAGTACCTCTTTCATATTTTAAACATGCTTGCTTCTTATGTGAATATATTTGAGCTAAATACCATATTACTTCAATGGTTTATTTTAAGTTTCTTTCAACAGTGTAATTCCATTAAAAAATTTTAAAGCATGAAATCATCAAACACTTGAAAATAAATATGCATCAAACCACAAGACAAAATCCAATGATGAAGGAGTTCACCCATCCTCGGCTACATCTCTTGGCCTATAAACATGACTAGACCACTCTTGTATTCTATGTCAAAATTACATATCATTTTTCTACCAATAACATGTAGCTATTACCCCTTCAAGGTAATGTTCTTCTGCAAAGAATTCTTACAATATCAACAAAACAACATATCTCCTACAAAGATGACATTCTTTCACCGATGAGATTTATAAGCCCCTCACATACACCCTCCAATTCCACACTGAATAATACAATGAACAACTTCATGAATAAATAATTCAAGCCATATTTGAACCATTTTGGTCACAACTATTGCAAAAAGTTTTCTGGAGGTGGGAAAACCCCTACAAGGTCTCCTCCATGCTCAACAACTTCCAAAACTGCTTGAAACATCTAATTGATCCATACACCTTACTTGTAAAACCTACAATATTACCCTAAATATGTGCTCAAATCAATAAAAAAAGGTTACCAATGGATTTACAACATCCAAACACCCATAAGTAGCCTCTTATGACTCTTCAATTGGTCTTTAGGTGAAGCAGATATGGCCTCCTCTTCTGGTGGCCCTCGACATATTTAATCTTAAAGATGGAAAAAGCACTTCCATAAGTTCTCCTCTACCTCTGAAACCTACACCAATGAGTCAGGAATGCTTCAAAATGGCTACCTAGCCTCTTCACGTGCTCAATTTGGTCGAAAATTTCCCAAGTTATGACTTCTTCCAGTTTCACCTAGGAAACCTCCGCTAAATTTGTCAAACTAGAGTTAACTAGGGTTAAACTGGCACTTTCCCAAATTTGGAGGTTTGCCAATTAATATTAAGAGGATATTAGTGCATTAATTAAGCGCATTTTAAGCATAGTTAACGAGCTAACTGCGTTTTTAGATAAATCCACATTTAGCATAAGATTTAGCACATAAACATGGATTAGTGCTTAATTAAGCACATTTAACTCCACCATTAGTCTTTGGCCCTGGTGGTGGTCTGACACATGGGTCCTATGGAATGGGGCTAGACCTTCGGGGCTGGACCCACTTTACCTCGCCATATTCCATTATACTCAATAAAACCAAGGCAAAGTCCATATGGGTAAATAACTTCTCGTGTGGTGTGGCAGTATACGCTGCACATTTTGTGGGGGAGGTCGTGGGGTCAAACCGGAGCTCTACCCGACCTCTGATATATAAATTTTTCACTATATAATATGATTCGACCATACCTTATTCCACGAGGGGGGGCATGTGGTGGCCCCTCGTTTCACCACGTGTCTGCCTCTGGTTGGCCTATTTCCGACCAATGAAAAATAAACAAAAAACGAACTTAAAAACCAATCCCGCAGTGACACTTGTCAGCAGCTCATAGGACCAAATGGAGGAATGTTTCGAGAATATTCCAAGGAATATTCCTTGGAATATTATTTTTCATGACTGGGCTGCCCATACACCATCCTCTCAATTCTGCGCAAATTTTAGTTATTTGTAAAAATGGACAAAAAGTTCTAACTTTCACATAAGGAGTCAATATTCGATGAAATGAAGTGCACCATAATCAGGATGAAGAGACCTATCTTGTCGTTCAGATTTTGAGCGATTCTGAGAAATTTCATTTTTTCGATTAAATTTGAGCTCCTATTCATATCTCCACACTAAAATATTTTTGGTCTCCAAAAGTTCATTTTCATCTGTTTAGCAATTGAAGGTATAGTTCCTTCATTCTTATAAACTTGACCCAATCAAAGTTTGAAGTGCCCTGACGACTCTTTTCATGCTGAACTTGAACTGTAACTTGACCAAAGGTTTCAAGTTGGTTTTTCTTATCGACCTATCGATGTCGCTATGGCCATGCATAACAACATCCCCCCCAAGAAGAATTCAATGGTATTTATCTGCAAAAATCCTTATCGAGGATAAAATCAAAGAGACTTTGACATAAACCAATACAAGCTACACATGGAGAATACTTGTAGAAATTGAGTGTTGAACACATTTTTACATATAAAATATGTTTCCACTTGATTCAGGTGGATATTGGTGGCCACCCACCTATCCCATTTGGACCCGCAACATCAATTCTTGCATTTTTTCACTTTCAACACATCTTACTATTTTTAGCAGGTTTTCGATTCCTACACTCCCAGAGCAGTTTCAGGCCCCTAATGATCCAGGTGGATATTGGTTGCCACCCACCTATTCCATTTGAAATTCCACCATGAGTTCTTTCAATTTTTCAGTTGCAGAACAACTTACTATTTTTAGCATTTGTTTCGGGTCCTGAACTTCTGGAGCCGTTTTGAGGCCCTAAACGACATTGTTTTGGGAAAACTGGGAGCAACATGGGTCAGTCCATAGACCGATGTTGCTCACACCAAAGGTTTTTCTCCTCAGATAGATATTTCTAATGAGGTATGATGCGCATCAAACAAAGATCATATGCCAAAGCTACATCCCCAAGAAGTTGAAACTCCAATTTATCCAAACGGGGCCCATAGTTTTGGTGCTTCCTCTCCTACAGTTAGGTTTTTGGATGTTTAGGGTTTTGCATTGTTTCTCAACAATAAATAGGCCTTCTAGCCTCATTGTAACATAGTTCAGAGGCATGTAGCCACCACATCTCTTCTCAGAGATAAGCTACCATCGCCCTAGCTAGTTTATTTCCATTCTATCTGTAAACATATTTCAGTTATTTGATATTAATGAAATGAAGTATTATTTCCACTGCATCTCTGTGTTTATGTCTATTTCTGTATTTTATTGCGTTCTTGCATAAATCTGGATTAGAGGTATCAGAGCGGTCTTCTATTTCTCTGTTTTTCTTTGCAAGTCCCCAACGCGGTCAGGGTATAAGGAGTTAGGGCTCGATCTGGTTGAACCCTTGCAACATCAACCTCGAAAACCCCGACGACCTCTCATGGCGGAAGAAAATAAAGACGAGGGAGTAGGATATCCTATCAAAATATTGCTCGAGGAGGCCTCGAGAAACAAATAAATGTGATGATGGATAACTTTGCTCAGATCCTTCAATGGCTACTCACCTACGGCGCATCTGCATCCAATAGCCACTTTGGAGGTGCCACTCCCTTCAAAGTACAAGTAAACTTTGACATTCCTATATTTGAAGGCCAGATAGATGCAGACGTTGTAGATAGATGGTTGAATTTTCTGGAAGGGTATTTCTCGGTCCATGATTTCTCTGACCAAGAAAAGATTATTTTTGTGCTCCTCAAAGCCGCCCCCCATGTCAAATATTGGTGGGAAACCTACTGTGAGGAAAATGACGAGACGAAACCCTCAATTTTCTTGGCCGCACCCACTTGGAATTCGTTCCAAGATGGAATCAAGGAACAATATTACCCCCTGGGGAGCTATGAGGACAAGTACATCCAATGGACCACGCTGTGGCAGCAAAGGGATCAAGATGTGCACGAATTGACGAATTTTTTCCATACCCTGTGCACAAATTTGGGTATTAAATATTCAGAGAGAAATTTGGTGCTTAAGTACCGTAGCTATCTTCATAGACACATTCAAGAGGAAATGGATCTCCTCAACATTACATTTCTTGGCACGGCATATCGCTATGCCACCAAGATCGAGCAGAAATTTAAGCAGAAGAAGCGAGACTTTGGATCCACGAATCCGAAGCCGGGGAAAGGCACCCCCGAACCGCAAAACAAGAGGTAAGGCCAAAGTGGGGCAGCTCGCAACAACACCATAAATCCAAAGAAGGACACTGGGAAGTGCTGTTAATTTCATAACATCCCCACTCACAATCCAAACGAGTGTCGGACCAAACAGTCGTTCGTGGCTGAACTAAAGGCACCCGAATCAGATGCATGTTATGATCCTGATTTAGAACCAGACAAAAGAAATGAGAAATGGAAGTAGATCATTGATGTGGATCCCAGTGCCATTGTTGCCACCACCAAGATCCAGAGGGAGGATCTTGAGGATCCAAAGGAGGGGGAGCACCTCTTCCATTCACAAATGTGGGTGAAGGGTTCTCCACTGCAATTCCTTGTTGACAGAGGAGGCCAAAAGAACCTCATTTCAGCAAAGGTCATGAAGCAGCTCGACCTACCAACCATATCACACCCGCAGCCATATATCATTGGGTGGCTTCACCTAGGGAGAGATATCTGCATCCGCCAATAGTGCCACCTTCTGTATAGCTTCAAGCCATTCACAGATGAGATATTGTGTGATGTTGCTCCTCTTGATGTAGCTGATGTATTGTTGGGCCAACCATAATTGTGGAGGTGACATGTTGTCTATGATTCTAGGCCTCGTGTTGTTATTATTACATTGGTAAATAACTTGTGAAGGATACTGGAGGTAGTACCGCCTCTTGTCATCTCTTTGACTACTGCAAAACAATGCAGTAAGATTGTTTCCCAAACCAGGAAATTTATTTTCCTTAAAACTCATTCATAGGGAAAGAAGAATATTGTGGCCACAACCTCGAAACAGGGCTCCCCTACACGGCTGTAGAAGATGGACAAAGTCATGGAGGAATACGAGGACATTTTCTCCTCACTCACAGAGGTTCCTCTACACTATCAGGACAAGCATTGCATTGATCTTACCCCCGATGCACCGCCGCCTAATGTTTCCATACCTCATGCGACTACACAGACATAATCCACACATGTAATATCTAAGGCTGATAAAGAAACCAAATTTACAAAATGCATCTAGCATGTCTTCCCGTAGGTCCATGACATCGTCGACAAATCCAATACCATGTTCAGTGGAATTTGCCTCTCATGAAGGAACTTAATGAAATGGGGAACATTGCTTCCTAAGGAGGGAGGAATGATCTAGGTGGATATCGGTGGCCGCCCACCTATTCCATTTGGACCCGCAACATCATTCTTGCATTTTTTCACTTTCAACACATCTTACTATTTTTAGCAGGTTTTTGGGTCCTGCACTCCTGGAGTTGTTTTGGGCCCCTAATGATCCAGGTGGATATTGGTGGCCACCCACCTATTCCATTTGAAATGCCACCATTAGTTCTTTCAAATTTTCAGTTGCAGCACAACTTAATATTTTTAGCATTTTTTTGGGTCTTAAACTTCCGGAGCGATTTTGAGGCCCTAAACAACATTTTTTGGGGAAATTTGGGAGCAACATGGGCCATAGACCAATGTTTCTCAAACCAAAATTTGTATTCCTTGGATAGATATTTCTAACGAGGTATGATGCGCGTCAAACGGAGATAGTATGCCAAAGTTACGTCCCCAAGAAATTGAAACACCAATTTACCCAAACGGGGCCCATAGTTTTGGCGCTTCATCTCCTACGGTTAGGTTTTTGGATGTTTAGGGTTTTTCATTGTTTCTCAAAAATAAATAGGCCTTTGAGCCTCATTGTGACACATTTCAGAGGCGTGCAGCCACCACATCTCTTCTCATAGATAAGCTACCATCGCCCTAGCTAGTTTATTTCCATTCTTAATGTAAGCATATTTCAGTTATTTGATATTAATGAAATGAAGTATTATTTCCGCTGCATCTCTATATTTATGTCTATTTCTATATTTTATTGCATTCCTGCATAAATCCGGATGACCATGACTCATACAATAGTTTTCAAAAATTCTTTCTGATATAATCAAAGAGAAATGTATTTTACAACATGGAGAAACTTGACACCCAAATTTTCCATTTTAGCTGATTAACAACCAAACCAAAATAGCATAAACATGCTAAAGAAAACATTGTTGCATGTAAGTCATTTATTCATGAATTATTAGTTTTACAAATTACCCACTATGGGGATATGCAACTAGTGCAAACAAAGACTTATAATCTTCAACTGGACAAATAGTCTGAACAATTCTTACCCAATCTTATCCTTAATAAAAATTAGGTTGGTCTAGGAGTGCCTTTTTGAGTTAGGATAGGTTGTTATTGTCAAATAAAGTCATGAAATTGATTAAATTTCATGTTTTGTATATAGTTTAAAAAATTCTAAGTGGTCATTGGTCATGTGATTAAGGTCTTGTCAAAGTAAAATTTAAAAAAATCTCAATGCATGTGTTAATAGATTCATTTTTAGACACTTGGCACCTTTATCCTGCATGCACAACATTTTCTGTGTAAAACAACTTGTTTTTACTACAGACTCACCTGACAGTTCTATCGCGAATATGTCATCCCACTAACTCAAATCAATACGAACTCGGGTTTTTCTTCTAACGGTGAGGGGATCGGTATGCTTTCATAATTTTAGTCGTCAGAGGTCAGTTTGTCATCATGGTACATAATTTTTATGAGTCATCATTTTTCATATTGCATGCTTGATATTCATCACACCTCCATCATTCTGCTTTCCCTCCGATATTTCTTTCCTATTTTAGCCTTACCTCATTCAAATAATAGCACTTGCCTTTCAATCCGTGTAAGATATTTGATCTTGTGCTAGCAGTCTCCACTTTAGTCTCTTGTCTAGTTGTTGTCTTAAGTTAGCTCCCACCTCTGTCAAACAAGTTGTTTATTTTCTTAGATAGTTTTTGTAGGTGTCAAGACTTGAAGCATGACAACTTTGTATTGGAGGGCATGGTTTCACATAAAAATCCCCAAAAAGGAGGCTCTGTAGTCAAATATGAACCTGTGGACCTGAAGATGGTTATGGAAGACACAAGCTTTGCACGAGCTTTCACAAATGATTTTTTTATGCGATTTTGCCAAAAAATGCAGGGGTACCATGCACAATGTACAAGGATTTTGTTGTCAACTTTGTTCGCACAACTTCAAAGGTGGGCATCTTAAGCTTCATTGTTTCTCCTCAGACCATTGCACAAACAACTAAAATTCTGAGGTCTGGAGAAGAATTTTTCAAGGAAACCAAATTCAAGCTTCACAACTGTGATGAATTTCTGAAGCATGAGCATATAGGAGTTGATATGACCTCAAGCATACCCAGGAGTTTCCTCAAGGAAAACTACTCAAAACTACTTATGGTGATCCAAAAATATTTTACCTATGAAGGAATATTTCACATGATCTACCTATGATTTCAAACTCTTACTTCATTTCACAGGTAAACAACTTCTTGATCTTCCATTATTCCTGTTCATAAATTTAGGCAAGATGTCTCACAAGGTACAAGCCAAACCTAAGAGCAGTGGTATATCCATATTTCATCATGGCTTAATCAAGTTTTTAGTTATGGAAGAGGTGAAGAAACTAAATATGGATTGGGATACTTTCCTATTTTTGATTGTTTATTATGTAGATTTTCTTACTCCAAGAAAGACACCCAAGTAGAAGAAAAACACTCACAATAAGGATAAAGAGAAAATAGTTGAAGTAGAGGTGAAACCTATAGTAGAGCCAATGGAGGTAGAGATTGAACATTTGCAGGAGACAGTGGTACCTCAAAAAATCCCTAACACCAGCAAGCTCAAGATTGATACAAGGGCTCATAGGAGAATCACCAAGATTCAAATAGAGGGGAAAGGTAAACTATAAGACATATTGCAGGCCATTTATATTGAATAAGCTCCTGTTGTAAAGCTTGTGGAGGGTAAAGGAACAAAAATGAAGAAGAAGGGTCTTACAACAAAAAAACTTGATTTTTCTAGTGAGGATTCAAGTTTTGTCTTTAAGCTTAGGAAACCATTCACTAGGTCACAACTCTCAAAGGGAGGCAATTCTTATAAATTGCATAAAGAGACGGAAAAGAAGAAGCATCCAATAAGAGAAGAAATCATAGAGATATCTCCAGCTGAAGCAAAAATCATCAAGACAAAGAAAGGAAAAGAGAAGACCCAAGAGAAGTCTGAAGTGGAGCTTCTTAGAGAACAACTTAAGGAAGCCAGAGGAGAATTTTTAGAATCCAAACTAGAGTTGGAGGATTTTAAACAAGAAAGGAAGGAGCTCACAAATTTCAAGAAGTAAGTCAACAAGCAAATTGATTTTTATGATGAAGTGGCAGAAGGGTCAAAAAATATGATGAAAAGAACACTACCATTGCACAGGATGATGAAGAATACCATGAGGAGAAACATGTAGTTGCAGGTAGAGAGGAGAAAGTTGCAAAACCAAGTCAAAGAGTTATAAATTCAAATGGAAATGGTGTAGGCAAAATTAAATTAAAAGGGCTTGAAAACGATAGTTGTGGATGACCATGTTGCTTCTTGAAAGAGGGTAAAACATTTTTTGGACCAATTTTTTCTTAGGATGATCCATCTCATCAGTTAACATAGCTATGGACATGTTTTTGGAGGTAAAGAGTGGAAATTTAAAATTCTAGAAAAGTCAGGCAATTTCGTAGTGTACTCCAGGCTTAAAGCTGAGTTTTCGCTATGAACTCACTCAAGAATATTTTGATGTATAATTTCCAAAATTTATCATAATAGTAGTGGGTAACAACATATGTTTACCTCATTTTGTCTAATGAATACTCTCCAATGAGAAGAAAACTAAAAAAAGGTGCAGAAAGTACTAAATGAAAAACACTAAAAACTCTTCGCTATGAACTTGCCTTAAAATGCTATGTTTTTAAGCGAAGGGAAATTTTGATGTTTTTGTAGCATTTAATGTTTATTATGAACACGTGAGTCATCAAAATATGTTGAACTGTATCAGTGAAGACACTTGTTCGTAAGGCCACTCAAAAAGAAGGTGATTGGGTTGCTAGCTCATTATTTTTCCACATCATCAAACACAACAACACATCCTAAAATTTTGAGCAGTAGAGCCTAGTTTCCAGTATGTCAGTTCATCACTTGGTTGTGGCCGTCATTGCCACCTCAAGCAAAGTTTTTTGATTCGATAAGCATCATCATGTATGGGTTATTTAAAATTTGTTAATGAAGTTAATGCTGTTAGAGTCCTCTTAGGTTTCAAACTCCTTCTAAACATAATTATCTCTATATTCTCTCCATGTAATCAATTCATTTTTGGATTAGATATCTTCAGTAGTTTCAAGGGTCTAGCCCGCAGGGGCATCACTCAATTAACCAATGACATAGTACCTCCATTCGTGGCATACTAAAAAATAACCTTAATTTGACTACATATTGGAAAATACCTATAAAATTCACTTTATTTAACCCCCTACCAATACTAACCCATTACATTTTCCCAATTTAAAAAACCCCTACTTTCACTAGATATTGTAGGTATCCAATTTTTCATTAAATTTTTTTATACCCCTTTATAATTATATCCTTAACATAATGACATGATGCCTCTCTTATGACCCCACGTGCATTCTACAATTCACCTTTCTTCTTGTGATATACAAAGGAGATGCATATTAGTATTCCCACAATGGGATTACTCAGTGCACAATCAAGCACATCTCACTATGATTTGTGGCATTTAATTGTCTAAGGCATACAAAGATAAACCATGTTTTAGGAAGATTGATTATGTGCATGTCTATAAAATGAAATATAAATTGATCTATATGATTATGAAAAACCAATTGATGAATCTTTATGAATATGTTTGCACCAAATAAAGTATTCAGTCACAAGTATAGAACCTCTAGATGCAAGACCACTATCTACAACCAAGGTTAGGGCCCCAAATCTCAAATCCATATAAAGCGATGGGTTATATCCCCATCACTCAATTAATCATTCACTCACTATCTCTCAAGCAAGGGAAATTATTACATCCTATTTGGGTCTTTCGAGAGGAATAAAGAGAGAAACCTCCTTGTGTGTTATTGCAATGCATATCTAAGAATATTTCTATACTCGTGAATTCATGGTGAATTATAATGAACATTAGCAACCACCCTTATTTATAAGTAACAACATTTCTTTTTGTAGTATTTAAAAATTACAAGAAATGTACGAGAAATTTGCTATTTTTTTTGGAAAATGTTGTATATTCAGACTATGGTATAGGAACACTAAACTAGATGAATATTGTCTAGTCTCTACAATGATGTGATGTGATCCTTTGTAAATTATCAATAACATAAGTCGTTTCTTTTTGTAATATTCCTAATTAGCCTAAGCTAAGAGGAATATACATTTTTGTCTCATTTTCTGTTGCATGAATAAATGAATAAAGGAGGACATGTAAAACTCCTGAAAAGAATGAATAAATCAATGCCCATATGAACAGGGAAAAATCTGGGCCATGTAAACAAATCACTTGCAGGTGTGAAAGGGGTTCGAGCTACGAGACTGGGCCAACCTTGACCAAATCTACAGCGTTTTCTAGATGAAATGTACCTCATGGATGGACATCGCAATTCTAGATGGAGGCCGCTCATGTGAAAGGAGCTAATTCATTGAAGTGGTTTAGGGTTTGACAAGGCCTTCATCTTATAAAAGGAAGAGGAGAGCAGCAAGAAATGGTTGTTGATTGTGCATATTTCTAAGTATAGTGTCTATTTATACATATACCATTCTCTGTTGTTTAGCTGAGAATAGTGCTGCTTAGCACTTGGGAGTTCCTATGCAAGGATACCACCTCTTCCATTGAGGATTTCTTGGAGGAGTCTTACTGATTTCATCCACTATCAGGAATTTTTCCAAGCTCACCTTTCAACTACAGCACTGGTCCTATTCAGGATTAGGTTTTCCTTGCAATCTGCAGCAAGTGGAGGTCAGATCTGCTCAGATCTAGGCCATTTCAGGCCCTCTTTTCACTGGGAAAGTCTTCTATCCCAAGGGCAACAGAGTTCTGAACCTTTGGAGCTGATATTTCACATCTTGGCATCAGGCCAACTCAGTGCTTTAGGCTACAGTGTACTTTTCCTTCCAGGACTGCGTTATTTTCAGAGGAAGATTTGCAGGGTGTTTTGATCCCCTTTCTGGGAAGAGATCTCTGGTGCTGGGCTTTGCCTTTCACTTTGGTGATCCATGGATTGGCTTGCTGATCCATGTTCTGTATAGATATCATCTATTCCTATTGTAAAACATCTTCAGAATTTTTTTAATAATATTGTAGATCTTCTACTTTAAACTCAGATCTACTCTTTGTATTGCATGATTTGATAAAAACCCCAAGGGGATCTTGTAATAGAGCTTTTTTAGTTGACAGATCTAAAATGGATCTAATATTTTGTACATAGATCTTCTCTAGATCTGAAGTGTAACATATAGCTACTACAGCTCCATAAAATAATGTTGTTAAGCCATTTTTCAGTAAATACATGTGTTGCAGCCCTCTTTCCTCAAGAGTTCCTTCTCTTTTGTCTTCTATATTCTGCTGTATAATGTAAGAGAATCATTATGGATCTGATTTTCTGCTATATATTAAAAATTTGATCTGTATTATTGTCCTCCTGCTCATGCTTTCAAAACTGTGTTATTTCTGAAGCAGTTTTTGTACATAGCTGCAGCCCCTCTCTTTGGGTGTTTTTCATTTAGACTAGGTGGTGGGAGATCTGTTTACCACACCTAGTTTTATTTGTTTTTTCTCTCCTTTTGGATATATACCCTAGATCCACTGATCTAAGGGATCTAGGAGCTGAAAACTCATTTCAGTGCACAAATTTCCCAGAAGTACGTTATTTCAGCAGGAATTGTTGTGTATTCCCATTTTGGGATATTACAGTGGTATCAAAGATCCTTTCTTGGAACAGCCTGTGCTTTCATTGAAGAGCCAAAGCCAACATGATTTCAGAAGAATATGAGCCTCTTACTGAGAGGGAGAAGAGGTATCAGAATAGAAGCCACAAGAAATTTGATTACACCACTGATGATCAAGACAAGGGTAAAGCCCCTGAAACTGGAAGTGATAAAGAAGGAGAAGAGTTTGAAATAACCCATTTGGTAGCCATGCAAGATATTTCTAGAGAGATCAAAGAGATGAGACTATACAAGCTCAAGGAATCTCCTAGAAGAACTCATCCTAGGGAAAGCTCTAGCATGTCTCACCACTAGAATGATCAACCAATGAACTTGCCACAAGCTCCACAACGTTCTACTATGCCTACCTTTTTGGCTATGGAGAATGAAGGGCTTCATGAGCAAGCATCCCTTGAAGACTATTTTGAAGAATATGAGTCCTAGAATCAGAGATTCAAGGACCACTTGATTTTTTAAGAGTTTTTTCATCTCAAGGACAAAAGAAGAACAAGGCATCAATATAGAGATGGTGGATTCATTCAGAATCATGATCGGCATCACTCTATGGGTAGATTATTTTTACCCAAGTTTGATGGGTCATCCACTATTTCTACCAAGGCATGGGTAGAGAAGCTAGATATCTATTTTTAGTTGAACAAAGTCCCTGAGATGGAAGCCATCAAGATTGCAGCGCTGCACTTTGAAGGTGAAGCACACAACTGGTGGTTCCATGGGTTGTCTACATTGGGCCATGCCAATGTGACTGCCTATTCTAATTTTACTAGAAGACTGGTGGAGAGGTTTGACAGAAAGGATCCAGAAGCACCTTTCATGAGCCTTGCAAAGTTGAAGCAGTCAGGTAATGCAAAATCTTATATCTCTGTGTTTATGAGATTATTTGTTATGGTTCCTGATCTATCTGCTACAAGGAGGGTGTACATGTTCATCGATGGCTTGGATGAACCTCTGCATGGTTTGGCTAAATATACCAAGCCAATCACACTGCATGATGCCATTGAGAGGGCTAGAGACCTTCAATATGCCTTTCCAAAAGCAAAGGAAAATTTCCAGAACAATCCCTCTTACCTTTCTAAGGGGAAGGAAGAGAAATCTGCTCCTTCCAAGGAGAGTACAGTGAAGAAGCCTCTTGATATTGAAGTTTAGAGGGAGCTAAGGAAGAAGGGGCTATGTTTCACTTGCCAAGAATCTTGGACACCAAGACATAGATGTGCTGCTGGGAAAGAACACTACATAGAAGTCTTCTCAGATGTTGAGGAGGAAGGAGAAGATGATGAACCAAGGAGGGGTCACAGCACTGAAAATGTTGGGGGAGATCCATCACCATCAAGAGAAGGGAGTGGATATTTTGCTCCCATTGGAGGAACTCTTGCATCTTTGAGGGGGTTACCTAAGTACTTGACCCTAAGAGTTCATGGTTCAATCATGAATCAGAGGGTATCTTTTCTTATTGATAGTGGGGCCACCCACAACTTTATTGATGCTCATCTTGTGCAAAGGAGGGCCATACCCACTGATACCTTTGAAGGGTTTTCTGTTCTAGTCCCAGGAGATAGAATAATGCAATGCATGCATTATGTTCCATCACTTACAGTCACCATGGGATCCTACACTTTGGTGGATCACTTCTTTATATTTGACATACCAGACACCAATGTTATTTTTGGTGTTCAATGGTTGATTACATTGGAGAAAGTCACCACTGATTGGGAGGCTTTGCAAATGGAATGGGTGGACAAGAACAATGGTACACCTTATATGATCAGAGGTATGCATTCTTACCCCATACCTAACACTTCCACACAGAAAACAAAGATGGATTTTCGCAGTGGAAGCAAGGATCTCACTGTCCCTTCTCTCATGTTCATGAGATTCTTGCAAGGAACATTCTCATCTAGTGGCAAACCACTAGGGAGGCCACCAAATTCCGTTTTAGTGGGAGACATCTCACTACTTGATTCTCTAAAATCAGATCTAGGAGGGAAGGGAGCATTAAGAGACACAACTAAAATGCTGGTAGGCTTGAGCAAGCACCATGAGGAGGGGAATTCTCCTCTCTCATCATCTTCACCATCCTACATTTATGGTTGTGCTTTGTTGGAGGAGAAAAAGGGGAGGCATGTCCTCCCTACTTGTACCTTTGGCATATGAAATGTCAAATAAGAGATCAGCACCATGGCAGGAAATCTTATTGATGCATCATCATCGCTGTCCTTTTTGGGGAGTGTAGATCTATATTGGAAATCCTAGCTGTTGGTGGATTACTCAAGGATCCCTACACTTGTATGATGTTGGATGGCCAAGTGCATGGAGAGGGTTATCTAATCCATGAGGGAGTCATCTATCATATGATAGGATATTCTTGCCTATAGCCTCCAAGCTCAAGGAGGAGATGCTACAAAGGGCCTTCAAGGAGTTCTGCTTCAGCCCTACCTATTCCATGAAGATCTACAACACTATCATAAGATGTTTTGAATGGGAAGGCCTTGGAGGAGAGCTACATCAACATTTTCTAGAATGCAAGAGCTATGTGGAGTTGGGGCAGACAAAGGACTCTATGCAAGAGTCATTTCAGTCATTTCTTCCTTCTCTTAAAGGGGGAGAAAAAATTGTGCACAATTCTATGTTTCAAAGAAACATTGATGGTGAAAAATCTGAACATGTAATGCAAGCTTTATTTTATGATTTGATGTATTATTTCACCATGTTGTTGTAGGCCATGACTCCCAAGAGGAGTGTTCTACCATATGAATCTCATGGTAAAATTTGGGCCACTGCAAATTCTGAACTTGGCCACTCCCTTGCTATGCAAAGGGAGATTCCTTTTCATGATGGGTGCTTCCCAAAGGCACCAAACATATCTCACACTTTCATCCATGGTGACTCATGAGATAGCTTGTGCAGCAAGTAAGTGGTGGAGGAACCACTTACCATACATTGATCCGATGCAGACAGGAGATACACTGCGCTGGCACCCTATGTGGTATTTTGACCCCCCTCCTCATGCTCAAATTTCTGTTTATATATATGTCATTATGATTCCATAATTGGATGATATAGTTGTACTTTTCATGGGATTGTATGGAGAGAGGATGGGCAGTTTGTATGTACCACATGGAATGGAAATTATTTATGTACCTCATGCTACATGTTTTAGAGAGATCATTTCTCCAGCCATGCTTATTTCTGTTGAATTTTTCACTCCTGGTGGGATGGACTATGTACATCTTATGATGACTTTGGAGTAACAATTCATGTTGTGTTGGCTTGGTGAACACTTGGCTTATGAGGAGGACTTGATCCTTAATGGTGTCACCAATGGAGGTGGAGAAGTACTGTAACACTCACCCTATCAGTTACTTGAGGACAAGCAACATTTTGGAGGGGAGGACTGTAATATTCCTACTTAGCCTAAACTAAGAGGAATCTACATTTTTGTCTCATTTTCTGTTGCATGAATAAATGAATAAAGTAGGACATGTAAAACTCCTGAAAAGAATGAATAAATAAATGCCCATATGAACAAGGACAAATGTGGGCCATGTAAACAAATCACTTGCAGGTGTGAAAGGGGTTTGAGCTATGATACTGGGTCACCCTTGACCAAATCTACAGCATTGTCTAGATGCAATGTACCTCATGGATGGACAGTGCAGTTCTAGATGGAGGCCTCTCATGTGAAAGGAGATAATTCATTGAAGTGGTTTAGGGTTTGACAAGGCCTTCATCTTATAAAAGGAAGAGGAGAGAAGAGAAGTAAGAGAGGGTTATTGATTGTGCATATTTCTAAGTATAGTGTATGTTTAGAAATATACCATTCTCTGTTGTTTAGCTGAGAATAGTGTTGCTTAGCACTTGTGAGTTCCTATGCAGGGATCCCACCTCTTCCATTGAGGATTTCTTGGAGGAGTCTAGCTGATTTCATCCACTATCAGGCATTTGGCCAAGCTAACCTTTCAACTACAGCACTGGTCCTATTTAGGATTAGGTTTTCCTTGCAAGATGTAGTAAGTGGAGGTCAGATCTGCTCAGATATAGGCCATTTCAAGCCCTCTTTTCACTAGGAAAGTATTCTATCCTAAGGGCAACAGAGTTCTGAACCTTTGGAGCTGATATTTCACATCTTGGCATCAGGCCAACTCAGTGCTTCAGGCTACATCACAGTTTTCCTTCCAGGACTGTGTTATTTTTAGAGGAAGATTTGCAGGGTGTTTTGATCCCCTTTCTGAGAAGAGATCTCTGGTGCTGGGCTTTGCCTTTCACTTTGGTGATCCATGGATTAACTTTTTGATACATGTTCTGTATAGATATGATCTATTCCTATTGTAAAAAATCTTCAAAAATTTCTGAATAATATTGCAAATCTGCTACTTTAAACTCAGATCTACTCTTTGTATTGCATGATTTGATCAAAACCCCAAGGGGTTCTTGTAATAGAGCTTTTTTAGTTTACATATCTAAAATGGATCTAATATTATGTACACAGATATGCTCTAGATCTGAAGTGTAACATAAAGCTGCTGCAGTTCCATAAAATAACGTTGTTAAGCCATTTTGCAGTAAATACATGTGTTGCAGCCCTCTTTCCTGAAGAGTTCCTTCTCTTTTGTCTTCTATATTCTATTGTATAATGTAAGAGCATCATTGTGGATCTGATTTGCTGTTGTATATTCAAAATTTGATATTTATTATTGGCTTCCTACTCATGCTTTGAAAATTGTGTTATTTCTGAAGCAGTTTGTTGTACATAGCTACAACTCCTCTCTTTGGGTGTTTTTCAGCTAGACTAGGTGGTGGGAGATCTGTTTACCACACCTAGTTTGATTTGTTTTTGTTCTCCTTTTGGATCTAGACCCCAGATCCACTGATATAAGGGATCCAGGAGCTGCAAACTCATTTCAGTGCACAAATTTTCTAGAAGTGAATTATTTCATCAGGCATTGTTCTGTATTCCCATTTGGGGATATTACACTTGTATTGAAAAAAAAACAAGTTTTAATGGGGTCCAAGTTTCCAAGTCAATTTTTTTTTCATATTTATAGGCATGTTTTCTTGATTAAGAATAGGCAGCTGCGACTTTATGGAGCCCCCCCTGGCGGGGGGTTTCGGGGGCAGCGCCCCCAAAGCTAAAAACAAATGTAAAACTGCCTTGTAAAAGTATAGTAATTTCTAGTCAATCTAGGCCGTTCATTAGGCGGATGATCTGATGGTAGAAGTTATGTTTAGTTTAGGGTTTTTTTCCCTAGAAGGCAACCCCTCGCTTGTATGAGGGTATTGTATTGCGGCTATGTACTGTATGTGTATTCTCGGAGCGAGAAATAGATAGGGAGACTGTGAGAGAGAACAAAGGATATTACATCGGATTTGTTGTAGGTTGTGGATGTAGCCCAAACTAGGTGAACCATGTATATTTGTGTCTCCCTGGTTTTATGTGTTTTGTGTGCTCTTATTTTCCCCATATTTCATGTGTTTCATTTCTCTGTAATATTAATTTTCTAGCAACTGGTATCAGAGCTGAAGCTCTATTTGGCTGATAAACTCACAGGAAAGAAGGGTTCCTAGTTCGAGTGGGAGCAATGGCAGAAGATGGTAAGTTTAGGGTCGAGAAATTTAGCAGCCAAAACTTCCCGCTGTGGAAGATGCAGATGGAAGATTATTTGTGTCAGAAATATCTGTACCTACCATTGAGTGGAAAAACAAAGAAGTCGACGACTATGATAGATGCATAATGGGATATTCTTGATAGAAAGGCACTCAGAATGGTATGGTTGTGCCTCGCGGCATTGGTAGCCTTCAATATTTCAAAGGAAACAACAACAAAAGGTTTTATTAAGGCATTGGAGAAACTATATGAAAAACCTTCAGCCTCAAACAAGGTATTTCTTATGAAACATTTATTTAATATGAAGATGTCGGAAGGTGGATCTGTTGCAGACCATTTAAATGATTTTAATATAGTTACATTAGGGGAATTTTGAGGTCTAAAATGGGCCTCCTAAGGAAATAATAAAATAATAGCTAAACCAATAAAATAATATTTATGAATTTTCAATTCCCTTTTTGCACCATAATCCATGTAACCATGGTTAAATTCAATTCAAAATTTGTACCAAAATAAAATTAATAAAAAATTGTATTGATGTGACTATAAATAAGAATGAGCTTTTCAAGAAAAATTCATTATCATTGAACAACTAATGCATTTGTCCTTTTTACTTAAATAAATTAAAATAAAATATAAATATAAATTTATAAATTCTTAATTATATTATATGCTATTAATTAAAATTTATATTATTTAAATTGCATAATAACATGTAATTAATATACTATATAAAAATAATATAATATAATATAATATAATAAATATATAGGGATATGCATGGTTTCTTTCAAGAAATATGAAATGACAATAATATATTTTTATTCAAAAAGTATGAAATGACACTTATTATGAGTAATTTACTTTGAATTTAAAAGTACTTAGAGCACTACCATGGTTAACCATGAATTTTTATCCACCATTGAGAAGGTGACAAGTACCTTTAACTCAAGCAATTCCACCTCAAGCATTAGGGATGATGTCATCCTCTAAAATGTGATTGGTTCTCATAAAGTGAATTTTGATTATACATTTTCCTTAGGAGGCCCATTTTAGACCTCAAAATTCTTCTAATGTCAATCAGTTAATTTCTATAGGGGTAAAATTTGATGATGAAGTTATATCTATGTTATTTTTGTGCTCATTGCCAGAATTATAGAATGGTTTAGTTATGGCCATTAGTAACTCTGTCTCTGGATCTAGTACTTTAAAGTTTGATGATGTTGTCGGTGCTATCCTTAGCGAGGAAATGCGATGAAAAAGCTTCGGTGAGACATCAGGTAATGCTTTGAGTGCAGAGTCTAGGGGAAGAAAAATGGAAAGAGGAAAGAGCTCAAGATATCGCAGTAAATCAAGGAAAGGAAGATCCAAGTCCAGATCGGGGATAGTGTGCTGGAAATGCGGAAATAAATTATACCTAAAGAAAGACTGTAGATCTCGGAAGGGAAAAGAAGGAGAGACACAGCAAGAAAACAATCATGAAGCAAATGTGACAGGTGATGTGTTACAAGATGCTTTGATTCTTTCTTTCGAAAATGTTACTAATTCCTGGGTGGTAGATTCAAGGGCCTCATTCCATGCCACACCTGATAAGAAATATTTTCATGACTATGTTCAAGGAGATTTTGGACAAGTTCGTTTGGGTGATGATAAACCCTGTAAAATTTTTGGAATGGGTAAAGTTCTTGTAAAACAACAGAATGGAAACCAATGGCTACTAAAGGAGGTAAGGCATGTTCCAGATCTGAAGAAAAATCTGATTTCAACAGGGCAGTTAGGAGGTGAAGGTTGTGTGACAACTTTCACAGATAAAACTTGGAAGGTCACCAAAGGAGCCCTGGTAATAGCAAAAGGCGAAAAGGTTGGTACATTGTATTTATGCAATGGTATTTCTAACTCTGTTAATGCTTTAACTTCTAAAGGAGTAGATGCAACATTATGGCATCATAGGCTCGGAAACATGAGTGAGAAGGGGATGAAGATTCTTCACTCAAGAAATTTGTTGCCCGGTTTGAAGAATGTTGATTTGGATTTCTATGAGAATTGCATTTATGGAAAACAGAAGAGAGTCAAATTTCTCAGAGTTGGGAAAGAAAAGAAGACTGAAAAATTAGAGCTTGTGCATACAGATTTATGGGGACCTACTCAGGTATCATCTCTTGGTGGCTCTTTTTATTATGTTACCTTTATTGATGATGCAACTAGAAAAAACTGGATTTATTGTATTCAGAATAAATCTGATGTATTTGATACTTTCAAGAAATGAAAATCTTTGGTTGAGATTGAAACAGGAAATAAGTTGAAGTGTCTCAGATTAGACCATGGAGGTGAATATTGCAGCAAAGAGTTTGATAGGTACTGTTCAGAGCATGGAATTCGCAAAGAGAAGACATTTCCAAGAACACCACAAGAAAATGGTGTGTCAGAAAGGATGAACAGAACAATCATGGAGCGTGCAAGGTGCATGAGATTGCATGCAGGATTGCCTTACAATTTTGGGCAGATGTTGTAGATACTTCTGTTTATCTAAGAAACAGAGGGCCTTCAAGTTCCTTGGATGGTGGTATTCCAGAGGAAGTATGGACAGGTAAAAAGGTAAACTACTCTTTTTTAAAGCCTTTTGGTTGTGAGGCCTATGTCCATATTAATAAAGATAATAGAACAAAGCTTGAGGCAAAATCAAAGAAATGTACCTTTATTGGATATGGTGTTAATGATTTTGGTTATTGCTTCTATGATTATGAAAATCACAAAATCATTAGGAGCAGAGATGTAATATTCAATGAAAAGGTGAATCAGTTGCAGGAAAAGAAACAAGAAAAAGAAAACAAAGAATACACAGTTCTTGATGAGATCACAGAAAAGGTAAAGGTGCCTGAAAATAATAATAATCAAGAGCCACAACAACAACAACCACCACAACAGCAACAGGCACCTCAAACACCTGAAAGTGGTGTTAGAAGATCTACCAGGATAAGTAGACCCCCTGAACGATACTCTCCTTCATTATATTATTTATTGTTGACTGATTTTGGTGAACTTGAATGTTATGAAGAAGCAATGCAGGTTGAAAGGAGGAAGAAGTGGGAGCTAGCCATGGAAGAAGAGATGGACTCCTTAATGCATAACCAGACTTGGGACTTAGTCAAGTTGCCTGCAGGTAAAACTACATTGCAGAATAAATGGGTTTACAAGCTGAAGGAAGAAGATGGAGGAAAACAAAGGTACAAAGCTAGACTTGTGGTGAAGGGGTTTGCACAGAAGAAAGGTATTGATTTTGATGAAATATTTTCTCCTGTTGTTAAGATTACTTCAATCAGAACTATCTTAAGTCTTGTAGCAGCGGAAGATTTACATCTTGAACAGTTAGATGTAAAGACAACATTTCTCCATGGAGATTTGGAGGAAGAGATCTATATGGAGCAACCAGAAGGATATGAGGTCAAAGGGAAAGAAAAATTAGTGTGTAGGTTAAAGAAGAGCTTGTATGGCTTAAAATAGGCTCCAAGGCAGTGGTATCTAAAATTTGACAAGTTTATGTCTGAACAAGGTTATACTAGATGTCACTCTGATCATTGTGTTTATCTAAAAAGGCAAAATGATGGCATCTATATTATATTGTTATTGTATGTAGATGACATGCTTGTTGCAGGGTCTAACATGCAGGAAATAAATGTGCTCAAAATAAAATTGGTAAATTCATTTGCAATGAAGGATTTGGGAGCTGCAAAACAAATCCTTGGTATGAGAATAACTAGAGACAGGAAAAATCACAAATTAACATTGTCTCAGAATGAGTACATAGAAAAGGTGTTGAAAAGATTTAATATGCAGAATGCAAAACCAATTAGTACACCTTTTGCTAGCCATTTCAAACTTAGTAAGGAGATGTGTCCCAAGACCCAAGAAGACATGGATTATATGTCTAAAGTTCCATATGCATCAGCAGTTGGAAGCTTAATGTATGTAATGGTCTGCACAAGGCCTGATATTGCACATGCAGTGGGAGTTGTAAGCAGGTACATGAATAATCCAGGAAAAGAACATTGGATGGCAGTAAAATGGATTCTCGGATATTTGAGAGGTACCACAAATCAAGCATTATGCTTTGGTGGTTCAAACATTGCTCTACAGGGATATGTTGATGCAGATATGGTAGGTGATAGAGATAACAGGAGGAGCACTACAGGGTATGTATTTACTGTAGGTGGAACAACTGTCAGTTGGGTTTCAAAAATCCAAAGTGTTGTTGCACTTTCAACAACAGAAGCAGAGTATGTTGCTGCTACAAAGGCTAGTAAAGAAATGATTTGGTTACAAAGGTTTATGGATGAATTGGGTAAGAAGCATGATATGGGCACGCTATACAGTGATAGCCAAAGTGCCATTCATCTTGCAAAGAACTCAGCATTTCATTCCAGGACTAAACACATACAACTCAAGTACCATTTCATATGGTCAATATTGGAAGATGGACAGTTGAAGTTGGAAAAGATACACACTAGCCAGAATCCTACAGATATGCTAACAAAAGTTGTAACCAGGGAGAAACTGAAAAATGCTCAATTTCAATTGGTCTTCAAGGATGATGATGAAGATGAGAAATAGCCAGGTCCAAAGAGGAGTCATTTTCCAACAAATTAAGCAGCGTTGGAGTTGCTACAATCAGTCTCCAAGTGGGAGATTGTTGGGTGTGGAGACTAATTATCTTGTTTATTTTGTATCACAACATTGGACCCCTGTAACTTAATGGGGCGGAAACACCACCCGTAATTAAACGTTGCCTTGGGGGTCCAGGGGGGGTGGCTACAACTTTATGGATCCCCCTCGTGGCAGGGGGTTTCTGGGGCAGTGCCCCCGAAGCTAAAAATAGATGTAAAATTGCCTTGTAAAAGTATAGTAATTTCTAGTCAATCTGGGTCGTTCAATAGGTGGATGATATGACGGTAGTAGTTATGTTTAGTTTAGGGCTTTTTGCCCTAGAAGGAAACCCCTCGCTTGTATGAGGGTATTGTATTGCAGCTATGTATTGTATGTGTATTCTCGGAGCGAGAAACAGATAGGGAGATTGTGAGAGAGAACAAAGGATATTACATCGGATCTGCTGTAGGTTGTGTCTCTTCATTTCGCTGGATAATAGAAAGGAAGGACTAGATGTTCGGGGTGGATGTAGCCCAAACTGGGTGAACCACGTATATTTGTGTCTCTCTGGTTTTATGTGTTTTGTGTGCTTTTGTTTTCCGCATATTTCATGTGTTTCTTGCTCTGTAATATTTAATTTTCTAACATTAGGACCCTATATTACTAGTGTAGTCCCCTATTTTTGTTAGTGTATCCCCCTTATGGTTATTGTTGTACCCCTGTAACCCCCATATTGTTATTATTGTGCCCTTGCATTATTATTGTTAGGTCAGCTAGGATTATATTGTGACCCCATGGACTCCTATATATAGAAAGGAGGTTTTTTCATTTGTATCATCCAAGAATTGTTCATTTATGTAATGTAAAGGAGGTGGCCCAATAAAAGTGGCTTATTTCTAAGGCGTTGATCTCTCTTTTCTTCTGTTTTTGGAGATGGTTTCATAACATTTAGTATTAGAGATTTGGATTCTAGGGTTTCGCTGCTCCAAACATGTCATCATGGAAGTTTCGCTATAACGGTTTTTATATGAAGGTTGAAAAACTGAAAATTTTACCACAAGAAGCCAAAATCCTGCAGAACGTCGTGTAAAAATTTTAGGTCTCGGTTCGCAATATTTCCATAGATATGATCTGTGGAAGTTAGGGTTTCTAGAGGCTCCCGAATTTCATCTCATCTAAAATAGGTGACCTTGGGAAATTCGTCATAAATATCTCTTTGAGCATTGGATTGAAATTAGGTAAAAAGTGGCCAAAATTAAACAGAGTTTAGTTTCCTGTGTATCGATTTCAGATCAGAAGGAGGAAACAATGACATGTGGCACACCATACAAGTTCACTCTACTGAACTAGTCCATAATTAGGTCATTGTCAGAGATTGGGCATAACTTTGCCTTGAAGCATCCAAATCATGTCAGACCTATTGCATTAAAAATAAGATTCAGAGGGATACTACAAGATTGAATTTTAGATATTGAAGATCTAAAATCACAGAGATACTTCAGTTTCAATATCGAGCTCCTCAAAAGCAAGAAAAAGGTGTATATTTTTTTCAAATTGCATAAGTCTTGTTTGTAAAATCAGTTTGAAGTGATTCGAAGGGAATATTGAAGCATAGATATTAGTATTGGGTTCTAAAATTCCCCCTAAAAATAATTCAACACCCATTAAGCCCTCAGAATACTCTACTATTTCTCATGAATATGAAGAAGTGCAACATCATGATATATCAAAATTACAAGAGCAAGTGCACCAAATTTCTCTCTCACAAAGATCAACAAAAAATGAAATGGAAGTTTTGAAGAAAGGCGTGGAAGCGAAGATGGATGGTTTGAAGAAAGGCATGGAAGCTAATATGGAGGTTTTGAAGAAAGGCATGGAAGTTAAGATGGATGGTTTGAAGATTTGAATGGAAGACATGGAAGAAAAAATGAAAGACAACATGGAAGACATGAAGAATGATCTAAAGGAAGACATGGAAGGTTTGAAGGAAGGTTTGACAAAGTCGATACAAGAAATGGTTCCTAATGGGAAAGATATAGTTTTGGAAACTCATGATGAGAAAAAAATAAATGTTAATCGTGATTTCATGAACTCTAATGTTGGGTTGAAGACCCACCATATTCCAAATATCGATATGAGGAAGTTTTACGGAAAGGATCCCGTAACATGGATACTATAGATAGAGCAATATTTTGATCTCAATAATTAGAAAAACACACAAAAGGTACGCCTTGTAACTTTATATTTAGAACAAAATACATTTGTATGGTATCGATGGCTTTTCTTCCGTAAAAAATTATCACTTGGTCAATTTTTACGGAGGAAATGATAGCACATTATGAGGATACAAATAGCAACACCTTCTTTAGCCAATAGATAAATCTCAAACAAAAGGGTTCAATGGTGGAGCACATTAAGGACTTCCAAAAACTGAATATAAAGGTAGATGATATTCTAGAGGAACATAGGATTGATGTCTTCATAGGGACTTTAAAGGATAACATCCAACATGAGATTTGCCTTTGGGAACCTGATGCATTGGAGAAGGCATTCAGGTTGGCAAGAAAAATTGAATGCAAAATTATGGCGACAAGGAAGCCGAACACTCACATCTATAAATATGGAAGTGTTTCTACTCATATAATTCCACAACCTACAAGGTTGACACCACAACAATTGGAAGAACAAAGAGAAAAATGGATTTGCTACAATTGTGATAGAAAATACACTAAAGGTCATAAGTGTGCCGAGAGGAAATTATTTTACATAGATTGTGAAGAGGAGGAAGAAAATGAACAAGAAACTTCAAAATAGAGGATATACACCAGGAAAAAAGCCTAGATAAACAAGAAATGAGTCTGACCATATCCTGTAATGCATTGGCAGCAATTACCACTCCTCAAACTCTCATTATAGAAGGACATATCAAGAAGAAAAAGGTAATAGTGTTGATTGATTCAGGTAGTCCCATAATTTTATTCATTGCAAGGTAGCCAGCGAATTGAATTGCTTCCTATACCTAGCACCATAGTGTCAAGTGGTGGTTATAAATGCAGGAACTATAAATTACTCCGGAAAATGTCGTAATATCAAGCTAACCATGGGGGAATATGTATTGAATAGTCCAATTCTCTCCATTCCAATGGGTGGTGTTGATGTTGTACTAGGAGTACAATGGTTACAATATTTGGGGACGATAGTTTTTAATTTTCAAGAACTTTCTTGAATTCTTTTTTAGGAGGAAAGGAAGTTGAATTACGAGGTATCACAGGAAATTTAGGAAATATAATCAGTTATAATTTCATGAAAAAGCTTCTGAAGAAATAACAATGAGGCGTAATTTCACAATTATTCTCATCAGAGGTTCAAACATCAAAATAATCTATTTCTCCAGATCTCCAAAAAGTATTCGACAATCATTCCAAGGTGTTTGAGACTCCCAAAGGACTCCCACCTATTCGTGATCATGAATATGAAATTAATTTGATTCCAAGAAGTGTTCCTCCAAACATCAGACCTTACAGATATCCTTATGCTCAAAAGAGTGAGATTGAACATATGGTTGCAGAAATTCTAGAGACGGGTACAATTCAACCTAGTCAAAGTTATTTCTTTGCTCTAGTAGTATTGGTACACAAGAAGGATGGATCATGGCGTATGTTTCCATATTATAGGGAGCTCCACAAGATCAATATTAAATATAAGTTTCCCATCCTCATCCAATGCTTTCTATTCCAATGGGAGGTGTTGATGTTGTACTAGGAGTAAATTGGTTACAATCTTTGGGGACGATAGCTTTTAATTTTCAAGAAATTTTCTTGAATTTTTTTTGGAAGGAAAGGAAGTTGAATTACTGGGTATCGTAGGGAAGCCAAGAAATATTATAATCTCTAATGTCATTACAAAGCTTCTAAAGAAAGAACAACGAGGCATAATTGCACAATTATGCTCATTAGAAGTTCCAACATCAAAATCATCTATTTCTCCAGATCTCAAAAAAGTATTGGACAATCATTCCAAGGTGTTTGAAACTCCCAAAGGAATCCCACCTATTCATGATCATGATCATGCTATTAATTTTATTCCAGGAAGTGTTCCTCCAAACATTAGGCCTTACATATATCCTTATGTCCAATGGAGGGAAATTGAATGTATGATTGAAGAAATGTTAGAGGTTGGTATAATTCAACCTAGTGTTCGGATTAAAGGGAGATCAATAAGATCACTATTAAAGATAAATTTCCCATTCTTGTGATTGATGAATTATTGGATGAATTACATGGAGAAATTTAGTTTACCAAGTTGGATCTTCGTTCAGGATATCATCAAATTATAATGAAGACTGAAGATATTCTGAAAACAACATTTCGAACTCATGAGGGTCATTATGAATTTATGGTCATGCCTTTTGGCCTAACCAATGCACCTTCTACATTTCAAGGTTTGATGAATTCCATTTTCAAACCCTTCCTTAGAAAAATTTTGTTAGTATTTTTTGATGATATAGTAATCTACAGTAGGTCTTGGAAGGATCATGTTCAACATGTTGATAGGGTGCTCAAACTATTGGAGGAGAAATAATTATATGAAAAAACCTCCAAATGGTTCTTTAGAGTACAAGAGGTCGAATATCTAGGTTATATTGTATCTCACGAGGGTGTTAAGGTAGACCCTAACAAAATTAAAGCCATGAAGGAATCAAAATTCCCCACAACCATAAAAAAATTGTGAGGATTTCTCAGGTTAATAGGGTATTATCACAAGTTTGTTAAGAATTATGGGAAAATAGCAGCACCTATAACAACATTATTTAAGAAAGATGCATTTTCATGGATTTTTGAAGTAACTAAGGCCTTTGAACATCATAAAGAGGCAATGCACCTAACACCAGTCTTAGCTATGCCATACTTCACAAAAACATTTATTGTGGAATGTGATGCCTCAGGAAATGGAATTGGGGTTGTTTTAATGCAAGAAGGAATACACATTACTTTTGAAAGTCGTCCAATCAAAGGAAAGTATTTACAGAAAGCTATTTATGAGAAGGAAATGTTGGACATACTACATGCACTAAAGAAATGGCGAACTTACCTAATGGGAAGACACTTCAAGGTAAAAAATAATCATGATAGTCTTAAATACTTTTTGGAACAAATACTATCATCAGAAGAGTAGAAAAAATGGGTCACAAAGATGTTGGTTTATGACTTTGAAATCATCTACAAAAAAGGGAAGCTAAATGTTGTTGTCGATGCACTCTCAAGAAAGGATGAAGAGGTGGAAGAATTGCTTTGTGCCGTTTTTATTATCCAACCAGATTGGATAACCAAAGCAAGCGATGAATGGAAAAAGGATGAAGAAGTGTGGACACTCATTCAAATGTTGCAACAAGATCCTAGCACATTTGATACATTTAGTTGGAAACATGATTCCTTATGGTACAAATATCGCTTATATATTTGTAAGTATTCCCAACTAAAACGAAAGGTTATTTTGGAATTGGACACTTCTCCCTTAGGAGGTCACTCGGGAATTTTAAAAACTTACCACAGGGTGAAGAAAGATTTTTTTGCGATGGCCTTAAATCTGATATTCAAAAGTTTGTAACAGAATGTTTTGTTTTCCAGCAAAATAAAGTTGAGACAATTAAGACCCTGGGTCTTCTACAACCTTTATCCATTCCAAGTCAATGTTGGGAGGATATTTCAATGGATTTTATCATAGTTTTACCTAAGTCCAAAGGAAAGAGCGTCATCATGGTGGTCGTTGATAGACTTACCAAGTATGCACACTTTTGTGCATTATCTCATCCATTTAAAGCAACTACAGTTGCTACTGCATTTATGGAAACAATTCAAAAGCTACATGGAAACCCAAATATTATTGTAAGTGACAAAGATCCCATTTTTACTAGAAATTTTTGGACGGAATTATTTTCTTGTTTGGGTACTCAACTAGCTCATAGCTCATCTTATAATCCTCAATCTGATGGAAAAACTGAGATAGTGAACAAATGTTTGGAAGGATATCTCCGTTGTTTTGTATCTGATAAACAAACACAATGGGTCAAGTGGTTACCTATGGCTAAATAGTGGTATAACACTTCCTTCCAAACTGCAACAAAAATGAGCCCATTTATGCCACTTTATGGATATCATCCACTATACATCACATCATCTTTAAGAGAAAATTCTAAGGTTCAAGCAATGGAAGATCACATCGAGCATCAACAACAAGTTCTCCAACTCTTGGATAACCTAAATTTGGCACAAAATCGAATGAAACATTAGGCATATGAACATCACAGCAAGAAGTTATGATGTAGGAGACTAGGTATTTTTATGGCTACAACCATACCAAAACATTTCCCTCAAGCAATCTAAGAAGGATAATAATTTTTTTCCAAATTACTATGGTCCTTACAAGGTGTTGCAAAATATTGGTACTATGGAATACAAATTGGAGCTTCCTGTTTCATCTCGAGTGCATCCAATTTTCCATGTTTCACGTTTAAATAAGGTTATAGGTGACAAAGTTCAAGTTCAAACAATATTCCCAAAACTTGATGAGGAAGGTAAAATCATATTGGAACCTAAAGTAGTCATGGAAACAAGAAATCGACAACTACGAAATCGATCAATTTAAGAGTATGTCATCAATTGAAATAATTTACCCACTGAAGATTCTACATGGGAGGATGAGAATTTTATACAGAAGCATCCATATATACTGAAGAATTCAGGACAACAATTTTTTGAAGGAGAGGGGCATGTTAGGTCCCTATTACTAGTATAGTCCCCTATTGTTGTTAGTGTAGCCCCCTTATGGTTATTTTTGTACCCCTGTAGCCCCCATATTGTTATTATTGTGCCCTCACATTATTATTGTTAGGTTGCCTAGGATTATATTGTGACTCCACGAACTCCTATATATATAAAGGAGATTTTTTCGTTTGTATCATCCAATAATTTCTCATTTATGTAATGTAAAGGAGTTTTCCCCCTCGAAGTGGCTTATTTTTAAGGCGTTGATCTCTCTTTTGTTCTATTTTTGGAGTTGGTTTCATAAAAAAATGTGTTCTCTATCAAGTTAAGCTCAAGGCATATTTTCCAACAAGGACGAATGAGTGGTTGATCTACTCTGTCAAGACTAGTTGGCTTGGTTCACTACTTGTATTGCCAAGACCAAGGATTAATCAAGAAATGCAAGCAACCTGTATTTAATGGCCTAAAACTAAAAAAAATTTACTGTGTAAAGTTAATAAATGCAGTCTAATTTTTAATATACGTTCATATAACTTCACTCCATTCCTCTCCTCAATCACAATATAATTAATTGATGAATGATTGCTTGACATTGAATTTATGTCATTATTCAAACAATTTTTTTCCAAAAGCACGTGGTTGTAGCTTGATATGATGCAACAAAATCGTGATCTAATGTTATAAGAAATAAACAAAAATTGATTTAATTGAAGAGACCACTTGGAAACTTGGGTGATTTCTAATTTGGGCCTCACCATAACTGTCCTCCTCTATAATCCACTCATCGCTATACTCCGCTCATTTCTATTAATCCCACTAATTTTGCTCCACATCATCAAAACCATCACCCCTCCCACCACATCACCTCCGCACTTCGCATCGCATCACCAATCTCGTTCCTCATAACATAAATAACATAAATCTTAAAACATGCAATGTGTGATATTGAAATGGATGCGATGAAGTTCAAAGCTAAAACCTACATAATTTCAGGTCTGGGTGTATGGGCTTTATACGTCATTTCATGAAGAAAGAGCTAACATGGCAGGATGACTAGGGTAGGACCTGACAAGGAGTAAAAGGCATAGTAAGGCTGAAATTTGTGGTAGCAAGGAGATAATAGAAAAGGTCGAGTCGGGAAAAGGCGTTGTGGAGAACTAATTGTGATATAACAAAAGAAAATGAAGGGGAAGAAAACACATTAGCATAGACACTGATCCATGAAAAACTCTAGCACCTCATCAATTTGATAGTCCAACAACTGTTTTCTAAAGAGGAAGAGCCAAAATGTCAGAGCCCTCCTCGCCTCTTCAGCATCAGACAAAGCCGAATTATGTTCGGTTCACAATTAATAAAGGACTGCTACAACCATATTCTTGGCTGAAATTTTCCATTAGGGGAATTTTTAGGTATAAAATGGGCCTCCTAAGGAAATTATAAAATAATAGTAGAAATAATAAAATAATATTTGATTACATCATCAAATTTTAAAGGGAAAAAAGAAAAAACTACTTTCTCAACTCATATTTTCAACTTATCTCCCAAAGTTTTTACTCAAATTTCGAGTGGGAGTACTTGTTGGATGCAAAATTTAATTCCTCATCCAAGGAGTACCCATGTTGCATACTTTTGATGGATCCTGCTACATGAAAAATGTGATTGCAATCACGTTTTTTCATGTATTTCTAATTTTTTGTGTAGCAGGGTCCATCAAAAGTATTAAACATGGGGACTCCTTGGATGAGTAATTAAATTTTGCATCTAATGAGTACTACCACTCGAAATTTGAGTAAAACATTTGGTAGATAAGTTGAAAATACGAGTTGAAAAAATAGTTTTATTATTTTATTATTTTTTATTATTTTCACCCTTTTATTTAAAAAATGGTGAATCATCCCACATGGTTGACATCATCATCTTGAATCCTATTGGTTCTTATAAAGTTTATTTTGGTTATACATTTTTCTTAGGAGACCCATTTCAGACCTCAAAATTCCCCTAATGTTTTCACCGCCTGTTTGGTTCCACTTGTCAAAGTTTTACTCCATCTTAGACTCTTCGTGATCCCAAGAGGCAATTCCTTTCTTATTGTGTAATAAATAATGGACTGCTAAAGCCACTTGTATGACTAGGCTCATCTTATCACCGCCTGCATGATTCCATTTTTCCAGTTTCTTCTTGAATGTAATCACTGCAGTAGACAAATTAACCGACTTAATTTTTTGTATAAATATTGCATGTATTAGCAATATTAGGGGGGCTCGGAAAGGGAAAAAACCATTGTAATAGAATTTTCTAGTTCTAAACACTCTCATTTGATGAACAAAAGATGATGCTGAAAGTGCACCTTTTCTCGTATTCTCGCATCTCTATTTTTACATATTGTTGTTCTTTCTTTACTGCGGATAGAAAATTTTGTGTAGGATTTACCATGGGGTGCCCTGCTCAGTCTTGAAACAGTACATTATGTCTTCCTCTGAGACCAGAATGAAAAATTCAGAGACGGTATGCTTTACATTCCCGTTGAAACTTAATCTCCTCATACTTTCTGTTTCATAAGCTGTTAAGATCCATTTACATGTCTAGCTTTCCTGGTTTCACCTGACCTCAGTTATTCATCCATCTGAATTTGTTTACACCTATTTTAATCCATAGCGAAATGGCCATCTTCTGCTGCCTCAAACACATATTTTCAAACAAACCCCTATGAAATAATAGCTAGACTAAATGCCCCCCATAAACAAAGATATATCTAACAGAGAGAGCCCTCTCTGAGTCTAGGAAGGCTAGGCCCTAGAATCCAAAGCGGTTTGATGTTGTTGTAGTTTTGTCTTTAGCCTTTGGAATTTACAGGGTGCTAACATAATAGTGACTCCACTAGGGACAAAATTTATCTTCCTCAGAAAGTACTTCAAATTTCAGATCTAATTATTGATGGTGGACAGTGATGACCAAACACAAGAAGGCTGAATTATTCACCTAGCAATTCCATTGGCAGCAAATTCGAAAAAAAGAGATTCACTAGCGACTCCACAATTTTCAGTTGACCTAAAGGCTCCACTAGTAGAAGAATCCAGATTTTTTGTGAACATATGGTGACTCCATTCTCTGATTGATTGAAAATATGAATCCAAGAATGCAACGCAGTTATGCTCCAATGAAACGAGATCACATTCCTAGATTCCCACACAAAATGCCTCAGGTAAATTGGCAAATAAATCTTCCTATTTTTCAATATGAGAATGGTGATGATGCTTTGTTACATCTCATTAAATTTCGCATAGATTCATGGAAGTTGAAAGTAAAATGGCATGAGGATTTCCTCATGAATATTTTCATGGAAACATTAGAAGGGAAAGCAAGGGAATGGTATGAAGGTTTAAACCCTAGTAGTTTGTTTTCTTTAAAATATTTCCACAAGGTGTTTTATGAGCATTATAAATAATATTCTCCATCTTATCATTAGCTGAAAATTGTTGTGATTAGTCTGAGGATATCATACAATACCTTGTAAATATTGATGAAGATCTGGGGAATCGACATCCTGAGGATCTCGTAGAATCAATCTATGAATTTCATTCTCAAGCTAACTGTCATGATAACCAAGAGAAATTAGTTGAATATGAAATCAATCAGGAAACGAAAGAAGATCCACAAGATCTCTATGTGGAGACAAATGATAATTATCTACTCTTTTGTATGAGGCTAAAGAAGACATCCAGTCTCATGATAAGTCTTCATAAGAGAAACAAAAAAATTGTTGTTTAATCCAAATAAAACAAAGACTACCTCCTCCTTTAACTGAAGAAGAAATTAATTAGATTCTAAGCATGCAGCTAGCCTCTCAATTTTTATGTAATCAGGAGATTAATTGTATTTGTTCTACTATTGATTTATGTACTGAAGTATTTCCTCCTGAAGAAACAAATGTAGAATAGATTGATACTGATGTTGTCTTACATTCTCAAGAAGGCTTATTTCTAGAAAATGCTTATGTTCATCAAAATGATTCCCTTCAAATAGAATTTGGAAATCTCAATCAAGATATATCATATTTTCTTGAGGACAAAATATTGGTATACAATGAAGATGCCATATCAGAAAATCATGAATAATGTATAGATATTCTCTTTTAGAAATATCCTGAGCATAAAACATTGGAACAAAGAGCAGTCCTAGATGAAGTTGGTTATTTGAATCCTTAGGACCAAGTATTGTTCCAAATCCTTTTACTGGCATTTTAGAATCATCTAAGGAGGGAGTACGATATGCCATGAATGGTTTTCTATAGAGTTTAAGGAAAAGTTTGAACACTTTTTTTCAATGCCAAGTAAGATGGGAGTGGCCCTTTTGTTTTCTCAGCCTACTCAAAAAAGTGAACAAGAATCAATCGTGTAGTCATTTACTTGATTGGTTACATTGGAAAAAAACATTCCCTTAGTGTATATATCATCTCCAAGTTAGATTAGGATAGGTAGGCAGGAAAATAAGCTCAGTAATCTGAGCATTTTTTCAGCTTTAGTTCTAGAATGTTGTTTTGTTTTCAGTTCAAGTATATTCCAAATTTCAGTTTGCAGAGAGCCTTGATTTCAGCTTCAAGATTTTCAGCCTCAGAGATTTTTTGTAGCAGATTAAGTTGCAGAGTTGGGATCAGCCCAATGGATCGGGCTACTATTCTACGATCTTCGTGACACCTCCTGAAGGAGCTGCCATCCCCAGTCGGAGCCACTTTTAGACTCATGTATTTCACAGTATCAAAAAGTGACTGATCATTTCTTAGGTCTTTCATATTGAAAATAATATTCCATGGTTGTCATTTATTTTCAGAAAAAGAAGGGAAATCCTGACTGCCAAGAGCTTCAAATGAATCCATCTACCTTTTGGTCCAGTGAAGGAAGAAAGTATTGCTGAAAAAGTGAAATGGTGAGAAAAATCCTTTTTCTACCCTCATTTCATATTATTTACCCTCTCTTACCCTTCATTTTCCCAAATTCTAAATTCCAATGCACGAAATCCCATTAAAACCATTCAAATCCAATATCTATGTTTTCGAGACTTTATTGCAGCTTCGCCCACCCATTGATAGCCTTATAATATATCCCCTAACGCTAACCTTATTCGCAGATCTGCCCACACTTTAGGCCGCTTGATACATACATATATATCATACACCACAAAGCAGAACCTTACCCCATCCTTACCTTTTTCATCTGTACTTTTCAACCTTTATCATTTTACAGCTAAGTTTTCCACCTTAAAACTCCACTGATGCGATATAGTGGGACCCATATTACCCTTTTATGTGCCCTAAACTCTTTGAAGTCCTTTATATTATGGTTCAATCAACCTTCATCATATTATCATTTCTTAAATAAATTTCACTTTTCCACTTGGAAAATCCTATAATGGGGTCCATAGCAGTGCAAATCGCAAGTTTCAGAGGACAAGTGTGAAAATATCATGTTATAACCACTGAAGCGCGATGCGCGATGATGGTGGGACTCGATCGCGATCGCAAATCACAAGTTTTAGAAGATAACTTCATAGAGTTCATGTTATAATCACCAAAGCACGATGTGTGACGTCGGTGGGACCCATTCGCTTGCCGCTTCATACGCCTCGAATACGTTATACATCCTTTTATTATGATTTGTGATCGATTAACATTACTTACCTTTCACCCTTTCCTCGCTTCACATGGCATCGCAAATACCTTATCGCATCGCAACTTTGTTGGTTTAACCATGTTTAAAACGTGTATATGATCTCGAATACAATTTGCAACATGGTTGGCCCCACCATAACTGTCCTCCGCTATACTATTCTCACTGCTATACTCCACTCATTGTTATTACTCCCACTAATTCCACTCCACATCATCAAAACCATCACCTCTTCTGCCACGTCACCTCCACACTTTGCATCACATCACCGATCTCGTTCCTCATGTTAGTCATTGGTAATTTTTTCTATTTTGTATATGAATAAATACTTGTCCTAGATTTCTAAAAACAAGATTCATGAATATTGTGAGTTTTAGAAATCTCACTGCCTTCATTATGTTTAAGATAAAATTTTCACTATTTCACTATTTTATTATGTCATGGTCAACTTACCACTCCTAAAATACCCCTCATGGGCTCATGCCACTTATATTTATCCTTTTTTCCCACCCATAACCTCAACACTATGTTTTCCTTTGCCTCACCCCTCCACTTGCCATATAGGACTACCAAACAACCTACTCCTTCTATGTTCACCAGATGCCTCAAGCATTGATGATCTCAAAACTATCTTTGTAGGCTCTTTAGATAAATCAAGTACATTGGATTTTGGATCTTCAATACATCAATTTGTAAAAAAAAAAAAATTTCATACTTGAAGATCCCAAATCAAGCTTTCAGTCAAAGGCCAAGTCCAAGGAGTTGTCCACTAGGTCATTAGGGTTTTCATAGGTGGTAGGGTTATCTTTGGTGTTCTAAATCACTATTTTTCATGTGCTAGAAGTTAAATCAAATGTTAAAGAAGGTCAACACCGGTTTTTCCAAAATAGATCAGAAAATCTCCAAGGAGCACTTCTTATCAAGTTCAAATTCTGCAAAGGAAAGTTGTCCATTTTTTGACTTTTCTGCAGGAGTGTCAAGGTGGCTATCAGAAGAAAAAATCGGTAATGCAAGAGGAATGCTCCTCATAAAATATATACACAAGAAAATGGAAGAGAAAGCAACCCATGTTCAAGAAAAATCAGGGTTCCTAGGACTGATTGGGCCAAAAATGTGCCAAGAAAAGATCAATGAAGAAAAACACATGGATAGAGGCACAGCAGTAGAACCAAGCATGAATTGAATGTTTTTTAGAAACTATAAATAAATAAGGGAAAAAGGTGAGGTGAACTGAACATAAATTAATGAACTTGAAAGGGCTATAGAGAACTTAGAAGAGAGCACTAATGATTCTTCTCAAACAGCCCACAAACCTAAGGTTTTGGAGGGATAGGAAAGAGAGATGAAATGAAGATGATAGGCCTCCATGATGACAGCAGACAGAAGGTTTGAAGAGGATGTTGAAGGTGACTTCTAGGGTTTTCCAAGTTAAAGTGTTTCACTGCCTCAAAGGGAAAGCATGAAAGAGTATCAGTATAAGGAAGGTCAAGCCTTCATTTTCATTCATTTTCACTCAAATGATCAAAGGAATAAAAGCATATGGTTGAGTTTCAATATGGAAATCCAAGCTCATCATGAGGTTGTTGTTGTGTAACTGAATGTGTCAAAAAATCAAGAAACATCAAAAGAGGCTAAATCAGTATGTCATGGAACCTGCAACAAATCAGAAAGTGGCCAAAGAAGAGATATGGAAAAAATTATTATAACCATTGTAAAAGGTAAAGTTTATCATGCCCAAAGATCAGTAAAAAAGGGAAAAAAACCATGTTCTTAAGTCACCCATACTCAGAAATGTCTGTAATATCCCAAAAGGGGGAACGCAGTAATACTTAAACACAATATACTGAGTAAACAATAAATCTTCAGAAAACATCAGAATTTAGAGAGAATTTGAGCCATTTTATTATATTGGAGAAGCTTTAGTTACACAATGTACAAAATGAAAGGAGATATAGCCAAAAAGATGGCCTAGAATCACCCAGAAAGCATGCCACAATAGGTACGGTGTAACTGAAGAGCTACTGAAGCAAATATTGCGCTGTCCCTTCAGCGGAATATAAACATATAGCTGTAGGCTGAAAAGGAAGATGCATATCTACTCAAATCGGGATCTCAGATGATGCCAAGATTCAAGATCTGGCCAATGTGATGGATGCCCAAGATATCCTAGAAAGGATTTTCCAGATCTACAACTTTGGAAAATCACCCTCCTAGGAGTTGATCCTTGATCTGCTAGGAAATATAGATCTGAAGCTAGATCTGTCAAATAGATGGCTGAAATATGTTGCAATATCAGATCTAAGCTTGAAGGGTTGATCCCTTCTTCAAAACTACAAGATCGAAGCTCTAGATCTAGCTTCTCAATCCTCCAATAATGATTACAGATGCTACAACACAATACCACTGAAAACTGCGTTGTGAGTGAAAGGGAGGCCTTCTTCCTGCTGAAAAGTGCTGAAATAAACTCTAGGCTGATGGTAGGACTGATTTCAATGTGAGGGGATGATCTCTCACAGGATTGCTAGCTGAAATACTAGCAACTTCCTTCCTCCTTTTTGATCCGTCAGATGGAAAGCGTAATTTCTGAAGGAAATACTACTGCTAGGGTCAATAACTTTTGGCCTGATGCCAGATCTGAAATGAAGCTTTGGGAATGTTGATCTATAAGCCCAAGGTGATGGGAATAAACCCTCACCAGTTCTCCAGTTGAAGTACTGAAGACAACTTCCACCTTCCAAAATGATCTTCATAAATCTGCAATTTCTGAATATGAATGTTCTGCTGAAAGTAGAAAAGTGATGTGGCACGAATTCCTGATGTATAATGAAGTACAATAAACTTTCTAGAGCTACTCTAAGAAAGAGGTGGGATTCCCGACCAGGAACACCCTATGCTAAACAACACTTGCAATCTCTGCTAAACAACCCAAGAAAGCAATGGAATGTCACATGACAATTCTAGATCTAAAAAGATCCTTACATCAAGAATATACATCATACCTCCAATCTTGCCTTCATATTCTTTATATAATGTTTGAGCCTTCCCATGCCTTGGCCCTCATCTAGACTGCATTGTCCATGTGGACAATATCCTCCAAGTTTGACTGCATTGTTTGACCAAATCAACCATCATGTCTAGGTGCAATGTACACCCTCTCCATCATTTGTGTTTTAATTGCACATTATCCCCCACCACTTGATCATGAATGCTTTATGATATTCTGTTTGACATCTTCATGATCTTAGTTGACTATATCAACCTCCATGATCTCTCTCAATTAATGAGACATGATCTCCAATTTCATTCACATTAGTAGTTGCTCAACTACCTTATTATGTAGATCTAGGCTTAATTAGTCCACATTCACACACAAAAAGTGGGTATTTATTCATATTGAGTATTATGGGTCCCTCCAACTCGTTACTTACTTAATTCATCAATAAAATTAAGAACTCTAATATTCCAAATATCAGGTGAAAATTTGGGAATATTACAGTCCTCCCCGACAAAATGTTGCTTGTCCTCAAGCAACTCCAAAAATAGATGCAAGGCCATCTATTCCCCTCCAAATGGAATCCACATAACGAATGCTTCCTCCATTTTCTGCAATGTGTTATGAGTGTTTAGTTCCAAAGTTGTCTTTCAAAAACATATAGGATGACTTCCAACTATATGGTTAGATGTCCTCGTTCCACCATGAAGTGCCAAGTGACAACCATATGAGTTCCAACTTCATCATTAATAGATGAGATACATAAAATAAAGTGGTTCTTTCCACAAAGGAAAATCTCCCTCTCACAATACATCTCTTCATCCCATGCTTTATGAATTTGATTAAGCATTGTCATGCTCCCATCCTTAGCCCTGTTGGTCTTGTTGGATCCAAGCATCATTCCAACGTTATGAAAAAGAAGAAGGGGAGGAGTTATATGGGTATAAAAATATGTCAAACCATATTCTCCTAATAGTAACCATTGGAGTAAGGCCATTTGCTACCATCCTACATCTCCTCCATGTAAGATGGACAAGCCAAACTCCCCCAAAAGCAACCAAAGCAACAAGAGATCTTGTTGCTTCCTCTCCTCCTCATGTGCATCATGAAGCAAAAACATACTGATAGACATGTGGAATGTCATACCAGCCCAATACAAATGAAATCCACTAATATACATCATGAAAGCATCATGCCAAGCTTTACCCAATACAAAACACATAGACATAGAAGATGTCATGTGGTGGTCAAAATCTCTCAAGGGAAACCAAAATGAACATGCCTTCTTTTGCTGCATGTTAACATTGATATACAAGGCATGAATCAGAAAAATATGAGCTATTGGGTGGTAACCATACTCACCCAAGAGCAGCCAGCGCAACCATGCCTCCTTCTTCATTTCATAAGTGTTTTTCAAGGCATGGATCAAATAAATAGGAACCTTTGGGTAGTGAGAAAATTCTCCCAAGGGCTACGAACGTAACCAAGCTTGTTGGCCCATGTCATAAATTTGAAAGTGGTCATGCAGCCCCTTTCTTATCACCCTCATCCACTCATCTCAATATGGAAGATGAGTGATGTGTTGCATAATCATGGTATCCTCCCTTTGTAGAATACCATCATCCCTAAACTGATGAAACACTTTGAACTTCATGAAATGTTGAAGTGCATCTCCAATGAGATCTCTTAATGAGACCTTCTTCTCATCCATGGCCTTCCAAAACCAATGAGGTTCTGGATCTTATATAGGTAGAAGTTTCTCTTTGAGCTGTGAGATGCTCATTAAGAAAGTGTCATCAAGAAAGGAGAAAATATTTCTCATATCTAGATGTCTACCATTCATCATCTTTTCCTCCATTGCTTCATGAGTGAATATACCTTCAGAATTATCCGAGAATAATGGGGCCTCATCATTATCACTGCTACTAAGTGACAGCGTTGTAGATCTGCAAGGTGATAAATCTACTGTCTCAAAGAAAGGTACAATACTGATCTCATAACCAGTCATTGTACATAGGATCATGCTCATCCCTTCTTTTGAAGCTCTACACTTCAACTCAAGAGGCTAAATATAGTCCATCCATGATAAACTGGGACAAATTTTCATCTCCTCCTAGATTAGATCAAGGATCCTCTGTGCTGTGATAGTTTTCTTCTTCAAATCAACATTTGGATCTAACCCTTGGTTATGCATTGGCCCTGACGGCATGTTCCCATAAGTTTCAATAAGACCTATTGAAACAATAGGTGATGAATGTGTATGCCTACCTTGGATCAACTAATATGTGGGAACCTCTTGACATAACACAAGAGTTCCTCCAACCAAGACAATAATGTCTCCAACTGCTGGTAAGAGATATGGCTGCTCTTCTTCCAATGTACCAGTGTTGGAATCTTCCTCCTCTTCCTCATGCATCTCTTGAATCATGCATGGAACTCTATGTGTCAAGAGCTCAAGATTATCTTGCAAAGATGCAAGCATCTCTTCTCTAGATATAAGTACTTCTACAGTTGGTGATGAATGTAGTGACTTCTTGTCCAGAGTGACAAGAATGACATCCTCCTTCGTTTCCTTAGGAAATGTCTCTTTGTGGTTCATCTCTATCTTCGTCACATCAAAATTCTTCCTCAACTTGTGAAATAAGTATGAATATTTAGTCACCCTTGCATGCTCCATGTGTCCAAACCACCAATCATTGGCTTCACCTAAAAGGTGAAGTGCTGCAATTTGAACATCCTCTCCTTCAACTACAGGATGTAGCCTGAAAAATGCATCTAACTCTCTCCTCCAAGCCTTAACAATGCTTGAGGAATATCCATCAAACGTGGGAAAATAGAATATATTATGCCTCTTTCTTCTATTGCTGCTATAGGATCCTCTTTCTTCTTTGATTTTGAAGAATTGTTGGATATTTATCTTCTCCTTGAATGCTCTATAATGTGCTTTGTACTCTTTAAGATAAAGACTGAGAGTCTCATGAGTCTTAGGTTCATTCCTTTCTTCCTTTCTATACCTCTCACCTTCTTCAAAATAAGTGGGTATAGTAGATCTATGAGGAGATCTATGATTTTCTAGTCTTCTTCTTCTTTGCTGATAGGAAGTGCTTGGACCTTCCTCATCAATTATTCTTCTTGGATCTTCTTTCTTCCCTTCCTTCTTCATTTTATTGACCTCCTTGGAAAGATCATGCATGGATCTAAAGAAAGGTGTGGCAGAGTTATCATCCTCCATGATAGATCTCATCTATCTGCTTCTTCTTTTGATGCAAAGATGAAGTGTCCACAAGCTGAGCCAAAGATCATGCTCTGATACCACTGTAATATCCCAAAAGGGAGAATGCAGTAATACTTAAACACAATATAAGGACTGCAACTGAGTAAACAATAAATCTTAAGACAACATTAGAATTTACAGAGAAGCAGAGCCATTTTATTATATTGGAGAAGTTTTAGTTACACAATGTACAAAATGTAAGGATATCTAGCCAAAGAGATAGCCTAGAATCACCCAGAAAGCATGCCACAATAGGTACATTGTAACTGAAGAGATACTAAAGCAAATAATGCATTGTCCCTTCAGAAGAATATAAAAATATAGTTGCATGCTAAAAAGGAAAATGCAGATCTACTCAAATCTGGATCTCATATGATGCCAAGATTCAAGATCTGGCTAATGTGATGGATGTCCAAGATATCCCAGAAAGGATTTTCCAAATCTACAACTTTGGAAAATCACCCTCCTAGGAGTTGATCCTTGATTTGTTGGGAAATATAGATATAAAGCTAGACCTATCAAATAGATGGCTGAAATATGTTGCAAGGTCATATCTAAGCTTTAAGGGCCGATCCCTTCTTTAGATCTACAAGCTGGAAGCTCTAGATCTAGCTTCGCAATCCTCCAACAATGATTACAACTATTGCAACAAAACTGCCACTGAAAAATACGTTGTGAGGGAAAGAGAGGCCTTCTGCCTACTGAAAGGTGCTGAAATAAACTCTAGGTTGATGGTAAGACTGATGTCAATGTGAGGGGATGATCCCTCATAGGATTGCTAGCTGAAATACTAGCAACTTCCTTCCTCCTTTTTGATCTGCAAGATGGATAGCGTAATTCCTAAAGGAAATACTACTGCTAGGAGGTCAATAACTTTTGGCCTGATGCTAGATCTACAATGAAGCTTTGGGAATGTTGATCTATAAGCCCAAGATGATGGGAATAAACCCTCACCAGTTATTCAGCTGAAGTACTGAAGACAACTTCCACCTTCCAAACTGATCTTCAGAAATCTGCAATTTCTGAATATGAATTTTCTCCAAAAAGTAGAAAAGATATGTGGCACTAATTCCTGATGTAGAATGAAGTACAATACTCGTTCTATAGCTACTCTAAGAAAGAGGTGGGATTCCCAACCAGGAACACCCTGTGCTAAAGAACACTTGCAATCTCTGCTAAACAACCCAAGAAAGCAATGGAATGTCACATGACAATTCCAGATCTGAAAAGATCCTTACATCAAGAATATCCAGCATACCTCCAACCTTGCCTTCATCTTCTTTATATAATGTTTGAGCCTTCCCATGCCTTGGCCCTCATCTAAACTGCGTTGTCCATGTGGACAAGATCCTCCAAGTTTGACTACGTTGTTTGACCAAATCAACCATCATGTCTAGGTGTAATGTACACCCTCTCCATCATGTGTGCTTTAATTGCACATTATCCTCCACCACTTGATCATGAATGCTTTATGATCTTCTGTTTAACATCTTCAAGATCTTAGTTGACTGTATCAACCTCCATGATCTCTCTCAATTAATGAGACATGATCTCCAATTTCATTCACATTAGTAGTTGCTCAACTACATTATTATGTAGATATAGGCTTAATTAGACCACATTCACACGCAAAAAGTGGGTATTTATTCATATTGAGGATTATGGGTCCCTCCACCTCTTTATTTACTTAATTCATCAAGAAAATTAAGAAATCTAATATTCCAAATATCAGGTGAAAATTTGGGAATATTACAATGTCAAAAGAGGAAAAAACATGAGTTCAACCTCAAAATACAAGAAAAAGAGGTTTTTGCAATGCTAAGCAAGCTGCCACCAAAGGAAAAAAAGCTACTTAAAATTTTTTCAATTCACCTACACAACAAATGTCAAAAAATTAGTGAAAGTGACAAAAGACTGAAAACATTAGAAAGTTGGTTTTACAAGGGATAAATTTGTTTTCTTGGGACTATAAAAGGGCATTTTATTTATCATTTGGCTCATTTTTCACTTGCAAAAAGAGTAAGGAGCCTTCAAAGAGAAATTTCTGAGTTTCAATGAAAATCCGGTAAGTCTGCCTAGTGCTACGATTTCGTGCAGGCGCTACGCTTACAACACTCGGCGCTACACGTAGGGGGGATTTTTCAGTGTAATTTTACACTACGCTGCACATTCGGGTGAATGCATTGTGTGTTCAGAAAGGTGCTACTCGTTTGCCCAGGGGCTGGATAGACCCACAGAAGTTTCCCAGCGCTGTGCTTAAGGAGGAGCCTGACATGCCCAAAACACATTCATTGTTGTGCTCAGGAGACCCGCAAGCAGTATGCGTCACGGCAGCGCCGCGCTTCGCAGGCCGACACGGATAGCGCATTTAGGTAACAGCCTATTAGCCACCATAATAATTTGTTATACTCGTGTAAAAAAGGTGGCCAAGATCTTTTTTGAGCCTAAGATCTTTTTTGAGCCTCCAAGGAACAAATTTTATCACTAAAAAATTGTTGGCTCTTGAAGTCTCTTTAAGGCCGAATGCCTCTGTCCAAAATCCTCATTTGCTGTCCCATTTTTTATACTCAGGAATTTCTGCTGACTCCAACTGAAAGACTGCGGAAAGATTGCCATTTCTCCTCTTCTCAAAACCTTTCATCTGCTCCCCTTTTTCTCCATCAAAACTACCTTGTTTTCATAATTTCTCTTCTTTCCATTTATGAAAATTCCCCTTTCATAGTTAAAAACTCATTTTTTAACTATTTCGGAACCCCCAAATCCATTAAAATCCTTGAAAATTTCTCATAAAAAATCAAAGTTTTATTGCTATGGACCTAAGCCCCTTGGGCTAGGTCCTAAACCACTTCCCCCCACATGCCCATGTGTTAAAACCAAACGCCAAAGCTTTTCGGCGCTAATCGCATCGCAAATATCCAAAGGGTGCATGACTTTGAACCATTACAAAGCTCCGATTGCGATTAGCCTTTCATATAAAACCCCCCGATCATATTATTTCCTCATATAACCATAGAGCCCACAATCGGGCGATAAACCATTGAAAAATCCCTCTCCGATCAATATTTTCCTTTGTAAACCCAAAAACCCACTTTCCGAAAGTTTTGAGTTAAAAACCTAAAACCACGTGATAAACACAAATGGGTTGATTGAAAAGAGCCGATCGCGCAATCGCAATCGGAAACAACACAAATGGGTTGATCGGAAAGACCAGGCTCAATGGCCCGATTGCGATTGGCCCTTGTCTTTATACTCCCGGGCATATTACATTCCGTGAAAACCACCGGCCCCGCAATCGGGCGCCTATTTCCTTTACTCATGTATATTTTCCGCACGATCCATTATAACTTGTTTTATTTGCAAAAACTTTGGTTTTCATATGTTTAAGGGTTTTTCCGCCGGTGCGTAGGTCGAAGCAATCCTGACCGTTGATCTAGTCCTTTGATCCAACGGCCTGCGCTCAATCGCATCGCAAGGTTTCAATCGCATGTTGTTGTGTGACCCCCCCGTTTGCCGATCCCCGATTCAATCCCCGACTTCCGTCCATCCGTTTCGCAATCCGACGGCTATCGCACACCCTTGCCAACCTCCGATTACATCCCATCCGTTCATTTCCCGTTGATCCAATGGTCATCGTTGATCGCACTGTCGT